>JANRGW010039878.1:5070-22083 GCA_024733675.1 Psilopsiagon aymara
AGAAGGCTGTGTGGAGACCTCATAGCAGTCTTCCAATATCTGAAGGGGGCCTATAGGGATGCTGGGGAGGGACTCTTCATTAGGAACTGTAGTGATAGGACAATGGGTTCAAACTTAAACAGGGGAAGTTTAGATTGGATATGAGGAAGAAGTTCTTTACTGTGAGGTTGGTGAGGCAGTGGAATTGCCCAGGGAAGTTGTGAATGTTCCATCCCCGGTGGTGTTCAAGGCCAGGTTGGACATAGCCTTGGGTGACACAGTTCAGTATGAGGGGTCCCTGCCCATGGCAGGGGGTTTGGAACTAGATGATCTTAAGGTCCTTTCCAATCCTTAACTATTCTATGATTCTGTGATTCTGTAACTTCATTTTCAGCCTTTATGATCTGGATTTAACAGATAATGCTAGCATATGATCTATGCTGCTTTGCCACTTCTTCCAGTTGCTGTCCATGACTGAGCTGTCTCTTTGCCTTTGCTGAAAGTAATGTAGTATAAGCAAAGGCACATTCTTTGAAGAGGTGAAACTATGCTTCCTTTTGTAGGTAACACTACACTGACTCCTCTGCCTTGCACTTGCTTTTTTTACTTGGCTTGCAGCCACGGAGTTGCACTTCAGCACAGGCAGAACTGTGGGACTGCTTATTCTTGGCCATTTCATCCTGTACTACTCTGGGGAAGGTGGGAAACAAATGGACTTGCTGGAGCAGCAGAGGCATCACTGCTTAACAGCAGGATGAGTGCACATGAAATCTGAGTTAGTACTCTGCATTGCTGGGGAGGTTCAGCACAATGCAAATCTGGCCCAGGTAACTGTTACTATGCCAGAGAGCCCGTGCTTTGGCCAGCCCTTTGTCCTTGTGAGAGATGTTGCTTGACAAAGGCAGTGTAAGTCAACTCGATAGGAGGCATTGACCAACTACATCATAGAGGAGAGAGCTTCCTTTTCCTTCCTTCTGTGTGCTTCTCCAAAAATGAAAGGAAAACAGATTTAAATCAGGAGATGGGAAAAGAGGGAGGAGTAATTTCTAAACACAAGAAGAGTAACTTTAACTAGCTGAGTGCTCTCTGTGTTTGAAAGTCATAAATGGAATGTATTTCAGCTAAATTACAGTTCTTCTCTGATCCAGTTTCCATTTATAAGTCTGTGAAGATCATATATTTTTGAAAGAGAAGTCCAAACCCTGGCTCACCATCTAACTTCAGGCTGACTTGGAGGTAGCAAAGCACTAGCTAGTTGGAATGGCCAGATCAACTGAGCACACTGAAAAGTGCTGGCTGAATTCCTCTTGTGGCATCTGTCACATTTGAGTGTCCCTACTGAACTCAGAGAAAGAGTGTGAATATTGCTTGGTACCTGTTCAGGTGTTGCCTGTGTGAGAGCTCGGTTTGTTTTGACGATTGTTCTTCTTCAAGGAACACACTGGCTTACAAGCTTCTTGCAAATCAAAAAGACCTTGTCCTGTGTGTTTCACTGAAGAGTCTCTTTAAATATTTGAACTTGGCAGGAATTTGTACTTGCTCTTACCAGCCCTTTCCTAGCTAGCCAGAAACCTACTCTGCTATTACTAGCTCTTCTTGCATATAGTGCTGTGCCTCTGTGCTCTTAGCACCCCACTTAAACTTCATAAATGTTGCTGATAAATGTTTTATTGTTCTGCAGAAATAGGAAATTAGTGTTGAGATTTTGCTCTGAGATAGAAGTGGCAGATGATGCATTATTATTTTTTACTGATGATGAAAAATCATTTGCCATATGTTGTAAATCTTTTTTGTGTTACTCCAGGGGTGGGATGCTATTGAGTGGATAATTCAAAATTCTGAAAGCGCTCTAAGCTAGCAGTGCTCCACATCTCCGGTTTACTAACTAGTGGTAATGCCAGCATTCTTCTTGGTACAGCATTTCAGCTTTCTAGCAAATATGTGCATGGATTGTTCTTGTGAATTTCATAAATTAACCTGCATGTATGTTCTATATATTGCATACAGGAATGGCAAACATATTCATTACACTGCAGCTGCAGAGAGTGAGAGTAGGTCAGATCAAGGCTGGATTCTGTGCCACTGGAAAGCCAACTTGCTGCAGGCCTGTCTTGTGCCACACTACTGCTTTCCAATGAAAGTGGAATGATGACTGCAGATAACTAGGCATGTGAATGAGTCCCTCCACCAAGGGTTTGATCTGGTCCTAGTTTCTGTGATTTCAGTATGTCAATCTGGCACCTGAAGAAATGAATGAATTGGTTAGTGGCTGGAATTGGCATTATAAAAATGAAACAGAATTGTATTCTTAGGATAGAAAATTAATTTATTGAAGCAGATTGCCTAACAGGGGTGATCTTTTGCAGAGTGAAATTGTATTTGCTTTTCTTATGCCTGAAGAATATTGTTGCCCTTCTGTGAACTTCTGTGGAAGTCTGTATGAAGCTTGAAGCTGTCAGAATGCCAGGCTGTTCACGTTTTCCATTGCTCTTGTAGTTACATTCATTTTGGTAGTGATGTGCCCCTCCAGTGATGTGACTACGAAAAAATGTGACTTCAAGGTTGAGAGAAGAGAGCGTACTTGCCTCTGTGGTGCCTCTGTGCAGACTGTTTTCCTTCCACTAGTCAGTATAGGCTGTCTCTGTCATTCCTGTATTGGCTTATGCTTGAACTAATAAGATTCCTTAAAAAAAAAAGAAGAAAAGAAAAAACCCATTATACTGCTTCCCCTAGTCAAGAACATGGGGGTTTCTACACTGTTTCCTTTGAGATCAGTGTATGCCCTCAGTGGTTGCTTTTATGTTCTCATTCTAAGCTTTTGTGGCTGTTTATCTGAAAAGCATCAACTCCAAAGGCTTAGCATTTATCAGTCACTTACGCTCCACCAGCAGATTTTCTTATGCAGCCTTTGGTCTACCAAACACATCATACTGCAAACATATGCAATAAAGACTAATATAATATGCATGCTTTGTTGTGAATGTGCTTGCTTAATTACTTACTGCAGAATTTATTGTACAGTGCTAAACTTGATAGACCAATCCTCTGTCAGATTTTTTTTCTGGTAGCTGGTCAGTCCTACAGTACTTGGAGCCTTTGCATCTGGTTGAGATTTGTAACTTAATTGCCCGTGCAGAATATTGCTGGAGTCTTCCTTGCTGATATCACAAGTTTAGCTGCAAACTATAGTATATCGTGTATGCAGGTCTAAAGAGATGTGCAGACCTGTGTAGTCTCAAAAACTGAAGCAAATATCTTGATGCTCCACTTGAATGTCGTGGATTTTTTAGATTCATTTTATCTTACCAACAAATATATCAACTATACCACTATGGTTTAATTAGTTTTTTTCTACTGAGCATTTTCTACATCAAAGGTGTTTGACTTTCTGACAGGTCTTCTTCATGCAATTAGACAAATACAACATCTAAGCTGTTGCTGGCTTACTCAGTTCTCTGTGCCTGTCACCGACGAGAGGACATTTTAACCTGACTTTTAAATATCTAAATGCATTCCTACTGAAAGATGATTCCCACTCTCTCCCCCCACTTTGTTCCTTACTGAGCACTCCACTCAGCTAATTCAAGCTACTCCTGCCTCGGTGCTCTTATGCATGCTTTGCTGGTGTCTCTAGGTCTTGCACAAGATGGTGGAAGTTACCACCTGCTGAAGCATGGGCGATCTGGTGCTCAAATGGAAGGCTCTCAGAAGTTAAATCCTACTCTTCTAATGACTTTTTCTAGCAATCCATGGTTAAAGTGGACAATTTAAATCACACTTTTTTGAATATTCTTAGTATTTTTAAAAACATATCTTGAACTAAGTTAACTGAAGCATACTAGTTCTTGAGGTAATTCTGGGTAGAGCTGAATGCCCCTTTCTGAGCTCTGACTGAGAGCTGAACTGGATGTTGTGATACGTGGATGACTTTTCAGAGATCAAGGGCTGCCTGCCAGTGCAGGCATCATAGCAATTAGTGTTGTTCAGCAAGTCCCTGTAATATGAAAAACCTACAGAGAGACAGAGTCTTTACTTCTTTCAGTAGACTACACTCTGCAGCTTGGAACTGGGCTTTTTGTATTATTCCAGAGTAATGTTTCTAGGCACAAAAAAAATTCTTCAAAAGTTTGTGTGGGTTTTGGTTTGACTTGTTTGTTTGTTTGAGATTTTCAGAGCTGTTTATTCAGATTCTTGCTTAGTAGTTCATAATGAGCAGCGGTAGGTTCTGGACACTTTGTGAGGGTTTTGTTCACTTCATCGCCTCTAATGCATGCAACAAAAAATAGTCTATCATAGTTCAGAACAGAAGGATGTGTGTGTGGAAGGGTGTTCCTCTCCCTTCCCTCAACCTCTGCAGAGGACCCGGACACTGACACTGGCTCTCCTGAAGGCTTAGGACTTTAGAGGTTCAGACCCTTTATCTCCAGAACTCCTCTAGACTTGGCCAGAGCTTTGTGGCTCCCAGTTACTGCTCTCCACAGTTTGTACTTCTTACTCTAGGTAGAGTAATAGAGGTGAATGTCTGTTGGCTTCTCTTTCAGAGAAAAAAAGGTCAGGCATTTTCCTACTCTGATCCCACCTGCTTGTTTCGGCAAAAGCCGTTATTCTGAGATTGTGGAGCTCTGAAATCTCACACTTTATTTTGTTAGAGTGCTTCTCTTTATATTCTTGCCTTCATCATGTGTCTGCCTGCTTGCTCATCTTGTGGTCATTGAGGTGCAGCTGCTACACGGTCTTCTTAAGGTAAAAGGTTTTTTACATGCTTATCTTGCTGCATTCCCCAGCTCTTACTAAAGCACTGGCTGTCAGTATCTAGCTGTGAAGCACTCCCACTCTGAGAACTGAACAGAGAAAGACTATACCTTGATATAAAACATACAGCTGTAGTCTCCCAGTTAATCTGTTTTACATGCTAAAAATTGCTGTGCATGTATGTAAACTTCAGCGTGAACTCTTGCTAGGTATCAAATCAGTTAGCTGCTACTAACTGGAAGGCTCTCTTTCTTTGTCCTGGGTCTTCTCAAAACCTGCACATACATCCTGGTCAATGAATCTGAGAATAGGATTGAGGCTTTGCCATACATTTGCTGATATTCTCTGGGGGTTGGGAGCAGCAAACAGTAAAAACAGCCTTACTCTTACATAAGGAAACTTAATTGCTGAATTAGGCTTTTTGCTGAGGTGTGCTACTGGGAGCTCACACCAATATTGCATTTACTCCTTGCTTACAGATTAAGCAAATGCCTTTGCAGTGGAATTTCCATCAGAAGATGCTAAGAAATTATCAATATAATCTGGTATCAAACTATGCAGGGCATGAAATTAATTTGAAACCAAATTCCATGTCTGACAGAGGAAATACTATAGAAACACGAGCAGTGGTGGTGTATGTGTTCTGATCCTAAATTCCAGTATTTTCCTGGCAGGGTCGGGATGCCTTGGAATGGGTGATCAGCAAACTAAACACAGAATTGGAAGAGCTGAAGTCAACACGTGAGGGCATGAAACCAGCCATGGCAGCAGCATCAACAGAAAAATGAAACAAAAACTTCCAGGGAAGTGACAGAAGAGTCTTATTCTCCAGACTGCTTTGTAGATCTCCCTGCCAAGGCTGGTCTGCACGAGTTTCACAGGTTTATAAGAAGTTTGGATCAGCCAAAAAGTAACCTCATCTGTCATCTCCACAGCAGCTCCTGTTGCCTACTGAAGATTAAATTGACCTCCTGCAGATACTCTGCTTGTTTAAACCATTTATTTTTAACACTGGAAACAAAACATTTAGCACATTTAAAACTGCCTAAATGTGCCTTATCTTACAAAGGTCAAAAGTATGTTATATTTACATCATCTTGGCTTTTTTGTACCCGAACTTGAAAAGAATGCATGTGTGGTAGTGAGAGTTTTCCACTTGAACATTCATTCTGTGAAGGTACCATAGCACTGAATTTTGGTACCATAGCACTGAATTTTGTCTGCGTTGTAATCTGATAGTGTCTTATGACACTTAAAGCGAGCTACTTGAGTCAGAACATGATAGAATTAGATATGTTATCGAGAGGATCATCCCAAGAAGCTAAAACTGGTGTGGTACTAACTTTTCTTATCTTGTTTGAAAGCGCTGCCTGAACATGACACAGAGATACTTTACCTCTCAGATGTTTGTATCCAAACAAGGATGAAGTTTCTATTGATGTCAATAGCCTAAACCAGTTTTTTGGTGGGGAGAAGGGTGTAATTTATTTCCATATTTGTTAATTTGCCCTAGTTCCTCCCCTCCAATGAGGAGAGGAGTTGTAATTCCTGGAAGGTGCTGGAAAATACTTCTCATATTTATCTCTAAGAAGGGTACTTGAGGGCTACTTGAACTGATAGACTGTGCGGTTCCACTGATCCTTGCTCTTCACATCTTGTCTTAACTGAGGGAGAGTCTGATGCAATAACCAGAAGAGCTGAAATAAGGAATAAGCAGGAAATCTGGGATGGTGAAGTTTCATGGGCATGGACTTTTCATGCCCTGAATGGAGAAAACAGCACTACAAGAAAAACAAATGGACTCTCGTTTTTGAGTGCTTTTACTAACTACTGATTACCAGCGTAACTGAATTTTTTCAACGCTTTTCCACATTGGTACAAAATGGTTTTAGGATAATTTTAAATGCTTCTCATTAGCTGGAAAAGTACTCCAGTAACTGCAGAAATTGCTTCCTGTAAAGCATGCAGAAATATATAGGTACCAGTCCTAACCTTCTCTGATGTTCATAATGTTTTCATATTTGGTTGAGATGTAGTATATGTTTCTTACAGCCTTGTGGTTAGGGCATTTTAACTTATTTTTGGTGTTCACACAAAGTGAACTAAGTGTTGCGAGGATGTTTACTCATTCAAGTGGCAAGTAGGTGTTTCAGAAGCTGTTAAAGAGCATGAGCATGAGTAACTTCTCAAAAAACTAGAAGAGCAAAGTGTTGGTCACTGTTTTGATCTGGTAATTTTAAAGTGTCTGTAGCTTAAGGGAGGTTTCAGCGTTCATATTCTGGGTAGTTTGAAAGTGAACATTAATTTGGGTGTAACTGTAGTCTCAATCACCCAATCCTAATGAATAAACTTAATTTAAAAGTGCATATGTATATATTAGTTCAAAGCAATTAAATTAGTAGCTAACATTTGCACTGCTCTTTTTATATGGACCTAAAGTCTGTCTTATTTTGGAACAGAAACTTAGAGCTTAAAGGCTGACAGCAGCTCCTTTCCAGAAGATACACTGGATAGCTTTGGTGCAGGTCAGTTGCTGACTGCTTCTCAGAGGAGCGATGCCACTTCCTGGGTAAGGAATGCAGAAGATGTTCTAGCTCCTGGTGGTATTCAGCTGGGAAGGGGAATGCAGCTATGGCCGAGCTCTGCAAGCGAAAGGAAAAGATGAGTAAGTGTCTGTGCATGTGGAAACCTGTGCTGCAGCATTTCCATACATGCCTACTGGAGGTGATGAAAACGTAACTGTCAGGGGGTGAAAAAGTCTTTGGAGAGGTTCATGTACTGCTTTGCTTTGGAAGAAGGATTGTCTAAAGCTGCTTCTTGCATCAGGTTTGAAATGGTTGCTTAGTGTTGTCTTTAACCTGATTTCTGTAGAGCACCTTCCAGCTCTAGCTGGTGCCCCAGGAAAGCCACCACAGGCTCCTGTGTTCTCTTCAGGGCCAAACTCCTCTGCTGCACCTTGGGTCAATGTCAATTATCCATCGGTTTTCTGGATTACATCCTTTGCACTTTGTTTCCTTCTTCCAGAATCAAATCCTTACCTGTTTGTGTTGCAGCATCTCTGTTCTGTTTCATTCCCTGCTGATTTTGGGCTGCTTCTGCTCTGCATTTCATGCTTATTGTGAACTCCGTGGCTTAGTGCTTGGGTGTCCAGTTTGTCTGCAGCCCACTTGCTGCAGATCACTACCTTGCCTGCTTGTGCTCAGTCCTTTTCTGTTTTTCTCTAGGCTACTAGGCTGCTTTCTCTTTCTACACAAAGGGTAGGAAAAAGACTAATTTCCTCCAGAAGCCAGTTCCATCACCCAGCTGCCTCTCTGCATTGCTGGGCAGTGCTGCTGCTCTCACCGTGTCTTTGGGCTAGGTGACAGTACTGCATGTCCTGTGGCTGCTCATTTTTCCAGTGTGTACAAAGGATCAGTGCTCACGCCTGGGACCAAGCAGGCTCCAGTGTTTAGCAGGTGAATTGCTTTTTAATTTCCTGTTAGCTTTTGTGTACACTTTTACCCTCTGCTTTCTGCCCATCTATTTTGGATATGGGCCACCCACCCTTCTTCTCCCTTGACCATGTGACTCTTCTTTATGGGGTCTGATAGGGTCTGTACCTGTATGTTCAGCCCTACTGTGCATAACACTGTTTCTGAAGCACTCCAGTTCTGTCACTGTTGCAGTCTGATTTGACCCTTGGGGCAGAAAACCCCCTACCTTTGTAATTGCTTATCTTGGTCCATCCTGAGGGAAACTCCCCTATTTTTATTTACTGGAAGTGGCTAAAAGATATTTCTGAAGTCAGTTTTGTGTCATGTGCATTGATGGAGGTGTCTGTCAAAGCCAGAAAGCTGCATGTGAGGGGAAGTGCTAGGCTGCTTGTGGGCCTGGGGGAAGGACCAAGCAGAAGGAAGCTCAGCACATGTAGCCATGCTCATTAATGGTGACAAGTGCCATTTTGAGTGAGAATTCTGCACTTGGCGGGGTGAAAACAGAATTAAAGATTTGTGTGTTGGGGGAGGGAGGATGTTTGCTGCTGTTGTTCAAGGCACTGAGGTTTGCAGTTCAGTGTTTCTCAGCTGTTAGGCTGCAATTCAAGGGAAAGGGAATGGGGTTTGGGTGTAGGGAGGTGGTCTGGTTTGAAGAAGTTAGTGTCAGCATAGAGGGTCTCCAGCTTGGTGAGAAGTGGGGCTGTTCACCCTCCCCGGTAACTACAGCCGTGTTGCACATGCCTGCTGTGGAAGGATGAAGCTGGAGAAGGATGAAGTTGGAAGCGTGACTGCAGGGAACAGTGAGGGAGCACGGCAGCGGTGGTTCCCAGAGCATGGCAGATGGGCCTGTTTGTTATCACTTGGCGCTGAAGGATCTTAAAGCTGTTGAAGATACCAGGCTTGAGGTAAACTCTGGTTTCTGGTTAATGTCTGGTTTCCGTGCTAGTGCAGACAGGCTCATGTTAGCAATGAAAAGCATTAACCTAAAATAGTGTAATCAAATGCTCTTGTGTGTAATGGGTTTTGTGTAGATTATCCATTTTCCTATTTTCCTGACTTGCACCAGTATAAGTCCTCCATGCTCCCCCACCCTGCTTTCTTCTTCCCCCGATCAGGTCAGCAGGCACGATGAGGGAAGAGTCATATTTGTTAGAAAAAGGGGCAATTCTTGTGTAAGTTGTGGTATTCTGTAAAGACGCTTAACACAATGGAAGGCACTGAACTGCAGCACATAAAGTGTACCAGGAACTGCTGTGTGTGGTGGTGTAATAAAGGAGCACTGAGAAGACCAGTGACATTCTGTGATGTGACACTTTTCATTTACATCCTCAGGTGAAGCAGCGGGTAATGCTGCTCCTGTTCTTATAACTTCCTAGATTGTAAGCTATGAAGGGCAGGACTCTGTAAAGTGTCTGTGTACACTATGGTGCTATCTTAAATAAATGACATCCTCCATTTAAAAAACCACTTCTGGGTGTAACTGCTGTGATGTGAAATGGGCTGTTGGTTTTCAGAGAAGGCTGAAGAAAATGTACTGGGGTCAGCGTGTGCTGGGTAAGCAGCAGCAGCCGGTACCAGGTGCCCAGGAGCTCGCTGCAAGTCGCACATCGTGCTGGTCAAAAGCTCTGCAGGCATCCTCTGTGCCTGAACTGAGTCCAGCAGATGCTTCATTTTGCTGCTGATGGGAAGGAGTCATCTAAACTGATTTGTAAATGGGACCCGATGGCTCTCATAAGCTCTCTTCTTACCCCACCCACACCACTTGCCACTGGTCAGAACCATGCAGGTTATCTCACCTTTTAATCCAGCTCCAGATCTAGGTCATGCTTTTGCTATGGATTTATTCAGTGAAGAGGCATTTTTATGAAGCACAAGTCCTGTCCTCTTCATTTTTCCACAGCTGAGGTGACTGAGGTATGATTCTCATTTTACTAGCAGGCACCTGCAAGTAAAACCATCAATAAGGGTTCCTCATTTGAGGCCCTGCTGGCACAATACTTCCCCTTCTTCTATTATTGTGTGTCTAATCTTGTTAAATCCTGCAGCAGCAAAGGTTGGGGCTCTACCTGACCACACAAATGTGGAATGTGCCCTTACCAGCTGTGCAGTATAAGAAAGGGTGCTCAGTGTCTCTATGGTTGGCTCAAGAAAGTGTGAGCAATGCAGTATTGTTTTAAGGAACTTTTTATTAGTAATGCATAAACAAGAAATGCATTTCAGTACCACATAACATGAAAATAAGCAGAAGCCAATCCTGTTTCCTTTCTTTATCAGAGCTGATGCCCCTGGTGTACCTGAAGCTGCACTGATAGGTGCAGTGACAGCACAGAAAGCAGAAGAAGGTCAAAGGGGAAGGGTTTGTGCTTTGGTCCCTATTGGTGTCCAGAAAACACATCTTCTGTTTGGGATTTTCTTTTTTCCCATTTACTAAAGGAGGGGCCTTGGTAGAGGGAACCAGCTTTAAGAGAAATTACACAGTTCAAATGCCCTCCTCATTCTTTGTTTTGCTTTCTGATTCACAAGGAGTGTAACCACCACCTCCCTCCACAGCTGGATGCCTATCTTAAATGCCTGAATCAAAGTTGGGCCTTGGCATCTACCTGTCCTGTAAGTGGGGCCATGAGTATGCAGCCTCTCTGTTGGCGCTTGTTTCCTCCCAGCTTGGGAAGTCAGTCCCCTGCAGAAGTTGCACCAATTCGTGCCTGTGTCCTTCAATTCATCAGCCCCCTAAAATCCAGTCTGACAAGCCCACACTGCATTGTTTGGCATGCGGCCTCTCCTTGCATCACTGGATCTTTTCCACCTGTGAACAAGCCTGGCACCTAAAAAGACTATCTATATATCTGCTTTAAAGTGTGTTTTTAATTCTATCAGCCTGAAAAAGATCTGTTCCAAATGGCTTTCTCTAGCCTTGTTCTGTGTTGCAGGCTGCAGCTACTTATGTTGTCTTTTCAGTCAGCAGCGCCCTGGTTGCTGCATCAGCTCAGCTCAGCCCGGCACTCCCAAGGCAGAACAGCCCCACCAAGAACAAGCTGAAGTCACTGAATTGCAGTCGAGTGCAAGCAAACACACAATGCCAGTACCACATACAATTTGCTGTGTCTATTCGGTAACTATTCAGCTCTGTCTCCTGATGATGCCCTGTGACATGGGTTGAGTGCAGACTACTGTAGTAAAGTTCATCTCCTCAGCAGCAGCTCTCAAAGTGCTTTAAACAGTTGTGCCCACACTGTCACCCAGTTTTGAAGATGGGGACCTGGGGCACAGAAAATCTCACCACTTGTGCCAGCTCTGGGCTGCTGGATCTCATGGTGCCACTTGGTGCCCACTCTTTGCACACAGGAGCTGGCACCAGCTCTCCCAGCAGTAGGGGACGGCAGTGCTGGGCTCCAGGGAGCTGCCATGAGGACAGTGCTCACGAACTTACACGTGTGTGTCAGGAAATGGGTTGTGTGTATTTTCTTCAAGGCCAGGTTGGACAGAGCCTCGGGCAACATGGTCTAAGGTGAGGTGTCCCTGCCCATGGCAGGGGGGTTGGAACTGGATGATCTTAAGGTCCTTTCCAATCCTTAACTACTCTGTGATTCTATGATATCAACCTGTGCTAACGCCCCTCTCTGGTGCTCTCCTACCAGGAACTTTTGGTGAAGAGCAGGTACCCCACAAAATCTGAAACACAGTAGTAAAAATCAGACAGAAACAACCAAACAGATCTTTATAGCTGCAGTCGATACTGATAAACATTCTCAGACTGGCTGTAAGATACATACATACAAAAGAAGAAATAAAGCAGAGCAGCTCCAGGTTGTCAACATGGAAACACTGTAAGATTCTACAGTAACATTAACATAATCCCTACGCTGTAGCACCAGAGCGCGCGGTCGCAGCACTGTTCCCCCATGCTGTCACTGTATCACCGGTGAGACAGCTCATAAGAAAGTCATTCCTAAAAGACGTACAAAGCTGCTGGGTGAGGTAAAGTGTGAAGGTAGCCAGTGGGAGTCTAAAGCTGGAACTTCTACATTAGTTTTAACCTATAGAGCATGCAGGCAGTAGCTAACTGTGGAAGCTGATGCTGAACTTGCCTGGGGAAAAAGGGCAGCTTGAAAGAGAACAACGTAATAGTCGTGCTAAAAATGTTCTCTGCACTTCTGGTTTGAAAACTCGAAACTATCAATCAAAAACTCCAAAAGACTGCAGCACGTGGCTCCCAGAGATGAGGGATGGAGAATTCCCGAGGCCTGTGCTGCATGCAGGATGAGCCTCAGCTACACACTGTCAGCGCTGGAAGCAGCAACAAGCCGGTAACGGAGGGAGGAGGCTGGGAGCGATGCGTGGGTGCTATTGGCATCACTGGAGTTACACAAGAGGTTTTATTGCTATTCCAAGAGTGCTTTGACGTTCCCCTCCCTCCATGCAGCCCAGCCAGTGCTCTGCTGTTACTCGATCATTCTCATTAACAATTCTTTGCCAAAAGACCCATCCAGCTGATCTTACAGAACTATAAAAGCATGAAAAAGGAAAGAGGCAGAACCTTTAAATCAGCTTCCACATCAGTAATTAAAACAAACAAGGGCTATAATGGAAAGGCTTTTTATTTTTGCCAGGTAACACCCCTCCTGTTTAAAGGAAGTAATGGGGAAAGGGATAAAACCAAGAAACCTGCCCAGCACTGCTGACACTGTCAATGTTTGGAAGCTGGGTGTGAGAGCTGCAGCACAGCCCTGCTCACTTCCTCCATCACCAGTGAGCAGCAGAGCTGGTTCTGAATTCTTCACTGCGTACATAACAACAAGACTGACGCTGTCAGTGGCATTTTTAACTCCTTGGGCCTCCTATGGGATATTCAAACAGACCCTGGGCATGTTAATAAAGCTACAACAAAATTAGAAGACTTTAAAATTCATGGCAGGGAGCTTGTGGCGCTGGTCCCGCATTCTTGTCAGCAGTAATTCAAGCTAAAATGCCTGTGGAGTGCAGACTGTATTAAGGGGCTGAATGCTTTAACAAAGGTAACAGCCAACACACACAAATAAGACTCATTTCCTTTTTAAAACATCATGGGAAAGTCGATTCCCACTGTGGGATTGATGGAGACTTCCTAAGTATTAATAAATATATTACACATATTTACAAGCTTTTGATTTCATCCTCTGCCGCTGATGTGAAGCTCGGAGTGTAACCAGGACATGCCGGGCAGCACCCCGGGGTGCGCAGGCAATGGCTGCAGTGGATTTGGGATGCGAACACAAGCAGTGAGATGGAAAGCTAAAAATAGCCAGTTCTGCAGCGAGCCCGGCAGCCAGCAGAGCCCAGCTCCTTCAGCTGCACCCGACCAACCAGCCTGCTGCTTGCTCTGCTGCGGGATGAAATGCCAGGGTAATGCAGAGCAACTGTGCTGGGGAGGAAGTGATGGGAGGGAAGGGGAGAGGCAGCCCTCCACACCATGGTTTTGGGAGCCTGCCATGGGAGGTGCCAGCAACCCAAAGGGGTTTTCCCAGGGAAAAAGGAAGGTTGTCCAGGCCCTGCCCAGTTCGTACTGCTGTGGTGTTGTCCAGTGTTTGCGCCCTGCCCAGCACGGCACAGCCCAGGCTGAGCCAAGGCAGGCAGAGGCTGGATGGATCCTCAGGCTCCACTGCCTCCCCAGAGCTGCCCTGCACACTGCTGAGGAGGACGGTGGCACAGGGATACTGCGAGGGACTCTTTACACACTCAGTATTTACTTAGTCCTTGGTCCTGCCTGCTCTGCAAAGGCCTAAATCACTCTCAAAGGGGAAAATAAACATGCTGGGTACCCTGCACCTGAGAGCCTTGAGGATGCCATGGAACGGGGAGCAGAGGAGTGGACAACTGGAACATGTGACTGGGGCATCTCCAGGGTAAAATGACCAAAACAACAACAGGGGAGATGCAGTGAGATTTCCTGCATTTCCTGATTTTCCTGATGCACTGTGCAGCAAACACACGGCCAAGTTTTGGCACAGAAACAGGAAAAAGTGTTGATGTGACTGAGATTGGGTGACCCTTCCAGCAGCTGCAGAGCTTTCCAATCAGCCTGTACTGCTCACCTCCTGCAATCCTACATCCTCAACTCACGTCAGTACTACAGGTGCTTCAGCATGCAAGACACTTTTCCAGAGGTACCCAGAGGAGGGGACCCTGACACCTCACCTGACATGGGACAGCTATGGAGGAGAGCCCTGCTTTTCCTGCTTGCAATGGTTCCAAACCAAATAAACCCATTATTTCAGTAAGCCCTGCACAGGCAAAAATTCTCATGTCCCAAGCGGGTGTTTAAGGAGAAATAAGGACGGGTGAAGCCCTGGGAAGGTTTAAGGAGACTTTTGCATGTGCTTTTCAAATCAGCTTAGAAGATATGAGTGGCTGCACCAAAGGCTGCAATGTAACATGCAAATACACTCTGAAGGAGAAGCCTTGGCGCCCTGGGCAGCAGGAGGCAGCCAGCAGTGGGACTGGAGCCCTGGATTCTACACTGAGTAGAATCAAGCAGCCCTGGTGCCCCACAGCCCCAGCACTGCTCCTCACCAGGGGGAGATTTGGACAGGAGAATCTGTTTTGACTACTACAGCTTTAAAACCGTGTTACGGGGAATCCAGTCCCAGCTACTTTGGAGCAGTTCTGAGGTATCTCTCATTAATCCGAAGTATAGAAATGTTAATAAATAGATCTGAAGCTTTTCTTCTATGTCATTCTATAATACACTGCTATATAGATATTAAATACGCCTCAGGGTATTAAAAAATTATGAAAAAGTTACAGTAGTTGATTTTCAAGTATGCGTAACTTGGCTATGTCAGCTTGCTTTGAAGTATCAAAATGGCCCAGCCCCGAATTACTGACTAAACTCTGGCTATGCCTGGTTTATAAACTAAAGTACTTTGAGTATAAAAAAAAGTGCAAAAAAGCATGAGATGTCAGTCAACGTTGAAACATCGCTGGAACCTCTGAACAAGCAGCCTAGCGCGCTTGTGAGCGAGTTAAAAAGGGAAAACGAATGAAAAAGGATTAAAGAAAAGATTGCTCCCAATCTGAGACAGCACCGTCCCAAATTTCAGCAGAACACGAGTTTTTACAGCCAAGTTATAAACCCCAGGAAAAATGGGGTTCTCAGTGAATATGCTGTCAGCCATAACTATAGAAGTAGTTGTGTGCTCCATTATAATACAAATGTACACCTTACCCACCATTTTCTCTGAGTAACCAACTTTACAGGTATTCAGTTACAACTAGAAGCCTCCCTTATTTCCCTCCTCCCCATAAACTGTACAACTCTGTCTACTACTAAAATTCACTGCTACCAGTAGTCATCATCATACATTCAAGACAGAAAGTAAACTACTAAAACCTGCTCAGGAGACACTTAGAAGTACGCTAAGGCTTAAAAAGTACAGCAGCTCAGGGGAATGGCAACCACACTGGTGAAGAGCTTTGTCATTTACCTTGCCCCAGGACACAGCCGCTGTGGAGTGCTGTGCTGAACCCTGATCTCAGAGCAACCAAAACAGCGCGAAGAAAGATGGGTTTGACCACAGACACTCACACTCAGTGTCTGGTGTGCAATAGGACCCTTTGTTGTTTCAACTAGGACATGAGCATTACTAGGGCAGTAATGCCAATATGACATACTGTTTGCTACTGTGCTAACACTGACGCTTTGTTAGATTTGGTTCTCCATGAAAGGTATGTTTGCAGCTCATCTCCTGAAAAATGATTCAAAGCATGGTTACAAAAAGACTGAAAGCAAGAAAAGGCGTTCTAGTTTCAACACACACATACAAAAGAGGCAACGATTTCAAACTATTGTTTTTCTACCAGTGCGAGCAGCTGACCCATTGTGTACCCTCCTACACAGATCTAAACAACACATTCTGTGTCTCTGGGAACCACTGCAGTAGGAAATCCCGTAATCTAATGCAAATTCAAGCCAGTCACGTGAAATGAAGCAACGAAATGATAATCCGGTTTCTGCGACCTTGCTCATGGATGACGACCTCATGAAGACAAAAGCAAAGCAAAAGGCACGAGGCTCAGATCTCATTGATAGTCCTTTCAGAGGGGCAGTATTCGGAGGTTCCCGGTGACGCCATGTAGAAGGACTGTGTTTTCCCTTTTAACCTGGCTCGCTTGTTGGCCAGGGATAGGCTGCGTCGGCTTGAATTGATGATCTCTGAAATAAACTTCTTGCAGTCCACACACACCTCCATCGTGCTCCAGTCCTCCATTAACTCTTTGGGAAACTCTTCATGTGACCTGTCCACAGATTTGGACCTTGAGGTCAACCTGAAAGGCAAAAGAGCAGGACCTGTCACATTATTTAGCAGCATGGCAGGGGGACCCAAGGGACACCTTTAGGAAACAGCACATCAGAATGGTCTCGATTTAAATATTCCTTTCTTCTGTCCCAAAAAAGACACCAGGAGATCAACCAACCAGCAGCTTCTGCCTGCTTTGGGAAGATTGCAGGCTCACTATCTGAGGCCATGTGTAACATTTACCTAGGCAAAACCAGCCTCACTAATAACTATAACAAGGATGTGTTTGGCTAATTTGACACAGCATCACACATTAGTGATTTATGCAGAGGTTTTATACAGAAGATACCTTCAAAAAAGAGCATTTATTTTATATTTAATTTCTGGCAACCATCTGTGTAGAAGATATAAACCCAGTAGGTAACTTCATCATATCTGACCAATCTGGTGGCCTTCTAGGATAGGGCTATGGAACTGATGGACAGGGGTAGAGCAGTTGATGTCATCTACCTGGACTTGTGCAAAGCGTTTGACAC
>JANRGW010039878.1:23623-52343 GCA_024733675.1 Psilopsiagon aymara
CAGCCTGGAGAAGAGAAGGCTGCGTGGAGACCTCATAGCAGCCTTCCAGTATCTGAAGGGGGCCTATAGGGATGCTGCGGAGGGACTCTTCTTTAAGGACTGTAGTGATAGGACAAGGGGTAACAGGTTAAAACTTAAACAGGTGAAGTTTGGATTAGATATGAGGAAGAAATTCTTTACTGTTAAGGTGGTGAGGCACTGGAATGGGTTGCCCAAGGAAGTTGCAAATGCTCCATTGCTGGCAATGTTCAAGGCCAGGCTGGACATAGCCTTGGGTGATATGATTTAGTGGGAGGTGTCCCTGCCCATGGCAAGGGAGCTGGAACTAGATGATCTCAAGGTCCTTTTCAATCCTAATTATTCTATGATTCTATGATTCTATGACAGTGGAGAATGTTCAACTTTCCAGACACTGCAAGCCACACACCTAAATTTTCTTCAAAGCATGCTGCATATTTTAGACAATCAAGCTGAGGGGATCTCTAGGAGTAGTTAACAGGAAGGAGGCAACACTAGTATCCAGAGCTCTGTTGTGAAAAGGCTCTGCTGTCTTCAGCCCTGGACTTAGGTGACGTAGCCCTGCCACATGCATGATGTCCACACTGGATGTAGACGGAGCAGTTATGAAGGAATCTTCTCTGAATGTGAGTTGGCGTATATATGTCTCTTCAGATCTGGCCATCTCAGCTACCATTACCATGTCATGACTGCCAGTATGTAGTCACACTCTGGTGTCTAAAGATCTCAAGGGCTGCTTGCACTTTGACTTACCTTTTTTCCCCCCTCTTTCTGCCATGCATGCTTTCTTGAGGACATTTCAGGTTTTCTATATTTGAATTAACAGCAATACAGCTCTGTGATCACTATTTGCCAGTCTTCAATGTACTGAGTATAAAAAGACTATAAAGAACTCATATAAGGGCAGAAAATACCATGGTCTTTTTATTTTCATAAGTTTCTATTTTAATGAAACTTTATTTGTACTGTACTACCCAGTGCAGAATTGTGGTGCTTTTTTTCTGAAATTACGATTTAACATAATGTTCTTTGCCCCATGCCTACAATTTTCACTATGTCTATATTCTTCAAGAAAAACAATACAGGAACAGTCCAGTGAAATTAAACTGTTACCCCAGAGAAAACAGACAACCCCCTTTGCAAGAAAAAAAAAAAAAAAAAAACAAAAAAAAAACCCCACCCAAACCCAAAACCAAACCCTGAATTTTGGATGGGTCTTCAAAATAGTTATAGGTGTACTTTAAAAGCAGGTCTTTAGCTGATGAAAATCAGCATGCCTCTGCTGAAGCAAAAGAAATGATGCCAAAACATGCCAGGTGAGTATGTGACACTCAGTTGTGCACAGCAATTCCCTGGTCTGTAGCCACTTTATAAACAGTTGAACAGGCAGTTTGCTCAGGCAGGTTTTCGACTTGCCCATGGAATTGCAAGGATTTTCTTACCTCTCATCAGCATGGATCTGTAGCCAACACCTCTAAAAATCCATCCAAATATCATTCAGCTCAAAATTGTGTATTGAAATGAAGCAAGTCCTGAGATGAATTGGAGGCAAAGGGCCCCACTGCACACTTGTGCTCTATGTGCGGCTTTCGTTGACATCAGTTTGTGCTATGTCTGCAAATCAGCGGCCCCCTTTTGTTATAGAGTAACAAATCTTTAGCACACAGCCTGCTTCTAACAGAGCCGAAGTCTTCCTTTGAACAAGCACATTCTTTCCTCAACTTCCCCCAAAGACATCAACCATGGTTGCCAGATGACATGATCAGAAAATCAGAATGCTATCTCAGACCAGTAGGGTAGAGACTGACTGGAAGTACTGTGCAAATCTGCAAAACCAAGGCTTTTACTCTCTATGTGAGATATCAGGAAAAATACCTCCAAAATAGAAGCATCCTGATTTTAATCATGGCAACTAAATTCTAACACTAAGTAACTGATAGAAACACCAGTGACAGCAGAAAAGTGTCTGAGGTGTAGGCAAAATGTAGTGCAGGGTCATAATTCAAATTTCTCAACACATAGAGTTAAGACCTTATTTTACAGGAACTCATTTAAGCACTTATAAAAGGAGAAGTTTTCTCAAGCATGCTAAGCATCCAAAAACTTCTGTTTTGTCTTTGTCTTTAACAAGATTTTCCAAACTTCTCTATTTCCCGATGCGGAGAACTTTTGCAGACCTGAGTTTCAATCTGAATATTTCTGAAAAGTTGACTGTATAATGTAACTTATATAACTCAGTCAATAATGGTACATAGCTCTGCTTTGAAGTCCAGTAAGTAAAGCTGAGTCACAGAGCACACGCTACTGACACATAAAGAAAATCTGTTTTCTTCTCTGAACTTCTAACCATGAAATGGTTAAAAACATTGAAGGGCCAGAGCTATCAGCACTAAGAGAGAGAGTGAGTGAGAATAGAAGGAGGAGTGTGGTATTATACTATGCGAGCTCAGCAGTTCTTCAGATGTGGTCTGGCATCTAGTTCATAAAGTCAAGTAAATCTGTTCATTTCATTTGTATATACAGACCCATATGCATGAGTAGAGATATATACATAGATTTAAAACTTTCTGAAGAACAAAATAAACCACCATCATGTACATCTTTAGTAGGCAGCAGAAACAAATGAAGTTAAACAAATCATTGCTTTGTAGTATTTCAGTACCAAAACACTATCTGAAATTTTCAGGTATGTGACAGCAAGGATATGTTTGGTCTAAGAGGACACTGATGATGATACTATTTAAATTTTCTGCTTCACTTTGAGTTTCTCATCATTATATCTTTTACTGGAGTGATAGGGACATGTTAGCATAAAATACTTGCATCCAAAAACCACATTGTATGGTCAGAGTGAAGTAATTTCATTGAAATAAGAGTAATTTGAAAATATTTTGGCCAGAATTTTATCAGGTCTCTTTTGTTAATTCTAATCCGGGAGGAAAAAAAAAAAAAGCAGATGGAAGAAAAGAAAACCAAAGGAAGAAGGATGGATGAATGCGCACGTTCATGCAGGTAAAAAATTTTGGCACATTTCTGGGCACATTTCTGGTTGAGAGAGGAAGAAGCAAATTCCAGAATGTTGAAATACAGGCAGGTAATTGGATTTTTCTCCCGAGGTCTGCTCCAGTTTTTGTCATTGGAATGGAGAAATTATGGTTCTTCTTTGTTCTTTCTTTCAGAGTTTCCATGGAATGTGGGATTTCTCACACTGTGCCAGACTCAGCAGTGGCCATGCAGCCAGACTTTAACACAAATGTTAGATTGGCCATAACAGCTATGTAGAACAAGTTACAACAGGGCCAGTATTTTTTTTATCAGTGTATGCCAGCTAAAAAAAAATAATTATTCAAGCTTTAAGACTAAATAATAGTATTTGAGGTGATGACTAGGGGTGCTTTTTCTGAGCAACATGAAGATATCCCAACTCACCAGTGGGGGATTTAGTGGTAGACTATGAGGTGAGCATGTAAATCTCCGCAGGTTGAGAAAAACAGAGGACCTCATTCCATTTGTCTTTGATAAAATAAATAATGAAAGAGGAATTTCTGAGGAAAAAAAAAAAAAAAAAGACGTTTGGTAGATCCTCTCCAGACTGGAGTTCTTATGAAAGATTTAGACAGTGAAAACGTGTGTTACTTTCTCAGTCTGCATGAAGCAGCATCTGATTTTTCACACACTCTCATGCCAACTTAGAATAATAAGAGCCTATTGTTTCTACAGAAAATGGAAAATAGTATCTAACAATAAAGCAGATGCTTCTTTGGCTGAGAATGCCCACTGCCATGTTTTGGGTCATTCACACAAGCAAATGCAGAACCCTTTTGTAGTCTGCTCTTTCTGTCTCCTTGAAGAAGAGTAGTTATGTTGCGGTACCTAAAGTAGATGTGGAAACTCAGTGGTTTTGCACTTTTGGCATAGATGGGCCCAAGGGAAGCCTATTTAAAAAGTTTTATCCTGCTTTGAGCAGGTTAGCAACTATGATGAGTCTTATTCATTTTTTCCTATCTATTCCTTTTTCAATCTATGCTGGTTATCTGTTCTCTCTACAGTTTGGTTCCCATGAGTATCATATGAAGATTGTTCCCATCTTGCAGAAGGGACAAAATTCCTAACACTGATAAAGAACCAGGGGAACATTCAGCAGAAATGATAGGTTTTGCCAGAGGAATTGATTACTGCAAGGTCACTGTAGCCCATGGGCTGGGCAGGATTCAAAAAAGCTAGACATTTTCAGGGTGAACAAATGCAACAAGAGTTGTTAGTCCATGTGTGTGTGTGCATATACATTTTAAAGACATGTATGCACACATATATATGTGTATATACACATAAAAGTAATACGCAAAAAGTACGGCATGATTCAGAATAGAAACCAATCTGTATTGAGACTAATTTTACTGGGTTGTACTTTCTCCTCTAAAACAGCCTGTACTGGCTATTAGAAAAGATCATTTCACATGCCTGACTCTGTATGCCATTTCCTAAAAGCTCTCAGAAAAGGCAAGTTCTCAGACTTCAGTACAAGAACCCAAGGTCTCTGAGATAAATCTCCCATGCTGCAGTCCATCTACTTTAGCTGCATTTCCTTGTAAAGGGGAAGAACTTAAAAAATGCAGCTTGTGATAGCCAAAACCAGTCATAGGCACTTCTGGGCCAAGCTAGATCATGTCTGGTTTGTCAGAACCCTGAATATTTCATGGCATTATATTGCACCCTAATGATGACGATAATGGTGCTATCATAGCCTTACAGAACAGTTTAGGAAGCTTGCTAAACCATGCCATTCTTTATACTCATGTTTCATACTTCTACTTCCCAGGCTACAGGGTGAACATAGCTCAGGGCCAAGATGCTATAGCACAGCAGAACCTTAGCCTCTCTCTAGATCCACTTCCCTTGCAGCCTATGATGAATCTAAGACATTACAGATTTCTTTCTGGCTGATATAAAGTGCCCTGATGTCACCACCTGGGCAGGTGGGATAGAGATAGGTGGAGGAAAGGGCATGCCTGGAACAATGCAAGGTGATAACAAAAACCACACAAGGCATTCTCCAGAGATTACCCACCTCCCATACTTCAGTCTAAGCTCATGTTCAAAGAATGTTGAGATCACATTTGAAATAAACATGGTCTTCATCCTAAAACCTTTGCTTATTGCAACCAATGGCAATTTTAAATTTAGTGTCTTGCACCTAGTTTTTCTATTTAATGAATTATCCTCTTTATTATCAGACTGATATCCCCCATAAACTAGCTGAAAATTATCTATTGATACATTCTTTTTGTTCTATATCTTTTCCCTTGCAATGCAGTTTGCTGCTGTAGAGTAATTGTATTTGCCTGGGACTATGGAAAGAGTTAGGTAAATCAATTTTAAGCAAACCATATATTGTATGCTTATATAGTTTCATTTCCAATAAATAACCTGGAATAGCTAGTCAACTTTACATGCAATCTTAATTTGAGTTTCATATGAATAACGGAAGCAAGGAAAAATGGGACTGACTTGAGAAGGGAAGAAAGATTATATGGCTACAAGCACAGTGCGATGTAAACTCATTTACAAGGGCATCTGCATCTGTATGTCCAGTGAAGTGGCACAGTGAATTGCGAGGGGATTATTGATTTCAAAACGACTTAACTGCAGTCATGCAGTACTGAGAATACCTTATTGCTTCCCTTAGCCTCATGTACCAATTTTGATCATATTTTGTGTATGTCTCAGCAGTCACACATGTAAGTCCTGAAAATCAGGTGATAAAAAGGGCAACAACCACAAAAAAAAAAAAAAAAAAAAAAAAAAAGAAAATTAAGGTAAGCAGCTTCTGACCACATAAAGGCTCTTTATTTTCAAGAGCCACAAACACTACCTTTTTTGATACCTCTCTCAAAACAATTAAAATGCATCTTCTTACAGCACTGTTGAGCACAAGCCCTTTGAAAATCAGATTCCACACAAAATGGAGCTGTCCAAACAAATTTATGTCAGTTTTAAGGTTTGAATTGTTAACTTCCAGTGTCAGCATGGGTACAACTATCTAAATGTGTGCATAGCATAGAGCTACGAGAACTTGGAAATGGTGCATTGCAAGATTTTAAAACGTTCATGTGCACACAGGGCTGCTAATTTTTAAAAACTATGTTTTAAGAGGAGCAAGAAAGGAGCATGGTCTCCCCTAACATATGGATTAAGATTTTTACACTGAAAGTAATTAAAATACCATGACAAATTAAGAGCTGATAAAAGGCCACAGCTAAAGATTTATGATCTTTTTTTTTTTTTTAAGCATCTTTAAGCTTTACCAAATGTATAGTGCCCCATGCACTTCATCTCTAACATCTGAATCCAGTTAGCAATGATTTTCAACTAACAGGGTGTTCCTTTGCATCAAAATGTGTAGCAAGATCTCTGTGTTACGCATGTCATCTTATGACAGTCAGTTAGCTCTCTTCCTGAAGTGCATTAGGAAACTGTTTTAAAGAGCTTGCACCTTTTGTCAGAGTGGTTAAAAAAACCCCAACATTGTTTAACAGCCCTGTATGTCTTACCGTTATACTCTCCACCTTTTGCAAAGGTCAGGGAACTGTCATTTTGCGACTCTACTAATTTATTCAGAAAGCACAGACTTAACTCTTCCTGTTACTTGTTAAAATCATGACAACACCATATCGGGTGGGGGGAGGCAGGACTCAGAAGTGTAGACAACACACGTTTAGTGAGAAGCTTTTTACTTGTGTCTTACATCAATCACTCCTGACTTTTCCAAGGAGAAATCTTATCTGGACTCTAAAAATCTACTCCCTTTTTCCATGACAGCTGTGATTAAGGCAGGGCAGCTTGTACCATGCAATTCTTTAATGATGAAAGCAGCTCTTCTTGTCAACTTTCTTAAAGTTGCAGTTATCAGAAATATTCCAGTGTGAAATATTTCTCCTTTTATTTGTTCTGTGAAACATTTCCAATTAAAATCAGCTTTACTGGGGTGGTTTACAAAGCTATTCCTAGAAGTCCACTGCAGCCAGTATAAAATCAAACTGTCTGATTTCCAAAAGGTAAAGCTGGTTGCCTCTCAGCATGGCGCCTGGTATTTCTAAGGAATAGAAAATATTAGTGCCAACTTTTCATCTGGAGCCACCCTCGCATTGCTTTATATAATGTGAATGGGACATGAGAGCAGTTCAGTGCCTTGTGTTATATTAGTGCTCTGCTCAGGGCAGTGTAGACTCAAATCTCATTAAATATGGTTGTTTGAAATGGCTTAGGCATTGAATGGCATTGGGTCTGTATTATCAGCACTTACAGTAGGTCCAGAGGCTCATTGTCTGGGTTGTATCAATGCACAGTTTCACTACCTTTCTTCACTTATCTGAGAAATACCCACACTAGTTAAAATTAGAAATGTTCTGACAGTGGATTATCTGCTTCTTACTCCTACCCATAGGTGAGGGTAAAAAGCCCTGCTTTTTATTGAGTTAATAATTACCAATCTTTGGGGGAAAGAAAATGATCTATCTTTATATTTCTGATGTAATGCAACATAGGCCTCCTCGTCACATGATTCAGCACTCAATAACTAGACTTCAGGAGACAAGAACAAGCGCTGTGCTACATTATAAGTCAAAAAAGCTTCTTCCTTTCCCCCTCAACTCTCTCTAGGCTACTAAAGTTCATACTGTAGCTATCCACTGATTACTGAACAATTTCCAGCACTTCAACTTTAGAAGTTCTTTCTCCTCTTCATGAGGGGCACTGTAATTCTGTTTGGCCTCAGATTTGTTTTCAACATCAGCCTGAGGTCACATATGTCAATCTCAAGACAAGATCAGGACACGTGGAGGTCTGTGCATTACTGTCCTACCCCATTAAAAAGCAGCAACAGTAACTGCTTAGAAGTTCCTGGGGCTGAGCCTGACGGCGAAAACAGATGGATCACACTTCAGGTTTTAATTTCAGATGTGATTCCCCTATGCAGATGTATGGTTGGTACAATTTATGATCTTAAAACAGCTTAATTTTGAAACGTCAAATTCTGTTATAAGATGTACGAGACATCAAAAGAAGTGATAGCTTCTTGTGCATGACATATTGTACTGTGTATCACAAACTCTGTCACACAGTATCTCCATTGGAATAAACTCACTAAGCCCTATGGCCTCTGACAGCTTAGTCTCTGACCTGGATGCTCACCTTTCATCCATGTAATATATTTGCTTCCTTTTACCCATTAGAGCAAGCAGTAAACCAAAGCTCAACAACCTTATGGCACTCTCATAGCTAATTATTAACTCTGACACACTTTTAGACAACAGTTGAAAATAGGAAGCAAGAAAATAACTGTACAAAAATGATTAGATTCTAACCGACTAGTTTACATACTTATCTCCTTATATGTGGATCAGAAAAGTCACGTATTGTTTACAAAAGAAAGCCACGGTGTCTTAAACATTCATTATAAAAGTCAGCCTGCCAGTCTACCACATACCATAGTGAAGGTGAATTTAAAGCTTAGGGCTTTTGTGTTTTTGTTTGGTTGGTTGGTTGAGATTTTTTGTTTTGGAGTGTGTGTGCTAGAACTATGTACATGCTCTCAGTGTAATAGAGAGATTGCTTGCATATACATTAACACACCCCACACACACCTACACATACATCCAAGCATTGTTATCATTACGCCTATACATAGGGATAAGCAGAAAAAGAGAATTAATCCCTATGCATTTGTCTGAAGAAAAATGGGCTTATTCCATAAAATCCAGCAATTAATCCTGGTGAGTTTGTCTGCATTTTATTTTATTAGGTCTCCAAATATTTTATGACGTTTTTGCTTGTTCTCAATTAGGATATTTTAAAATTGTGGTTTACTCACTTAAATACACTTTCCTGAAGGTTGTGCAAATAAATATCAGACCACATTTCAGTTTGAATGATATATCTTCCTTTGGATTTTACAGTGGTGAAATAACCCTTTTTTTTGCGCAATCCACACAAGGTTCACTTTAGTAAAATGGGTTCAGATATCATACACACCTGCGTAATGACTGTTGGAGATACGAAAACACTGATGAGACATAAACAGTTTGGAGCGATAATCCTTTTTCTTTTCTGGTTCAGTTTTACAATAATTCAGTTCTTCATGACTCAATCCTGGTGTTACAGTAGTCTATGTGAAAACAGAAGTTATTGACACTCATCCATATCTTCAGTTGCCTACCTACAAGTAAGACAAGGAAAGCCAAAATGCAAAATTAAATGAAAAATCTCCAAGAAACAAGTTTTTGCAGCAGGCTAAAGAAAAGTTTTATAATTTTGTTCACAGCAAGGTCTAACAGTTGTCACTTAAAAAAAAACCTCTCACCACATTTCTCAAAGAATTATCATAGGGTATATATAGTTTAAACAGTAATCAGTGTGTAAAGGTTACTTAACTTTCTTGAGTTTATAAAAACACTATCACACTTGTACTGGATTTAAGGAGAAACAAGTATTACCCATTATTCCTTATTTCCTGTTGTACCTGGTATTTGTTCAATTAACCACTTGTCAAAGCTAGACTAAATGATAGCTAATCTTCAAGCAATGCCTGTTAATTTTACCTGTCTGTTTCTGGATCAAGATAGAGAGCAGGGAACTCCCCATTAGCTAATGTATCCTTCAAGCTCAAAAACTGAAGAACAAAATAAATGGCAGAAATAGATTCAACTGAGGTTTTCTCACTTTTGTGGGAGATAGCATTCTCTGCTAATCAATTAGTATCATGCAGTCATTTGCTTCAGCCTTCATGAATTAGGAAGAAATAAACATTATTATAAAGTAGGAAAGATATTTAGTCCTGTTTTTTTCACTAAAAAGTCAGAGAGTTGAAGCTTTCAGGGCATTTCTTTCTTTCCTGTTTTTGCCCAACTTTACTATAGGTGGATTTACAGTTTGGAAAAAGGCAAACATTTGAGGGAAATACCCACAGAGTTTTTGTTATTAAAAGGAAAGGAGTCCTTCTCTTATTTTTCATACTCTGATATGGAGTTTGCACAAGCAAATAAGAAAACCAAGGTAGTCACAGAACTCCTCAACCTGCCACAAGGATTTTTCCCAAGCCAAAATTGCAAGGAACAAACATAACTAATATTTCTTTAATAGAGTACAATCATTCTTAAATATCACTTACAAGCCACTGGTGTCAACCAAGAACAGGTAAAGTCAAAGGCACAAAAGTCTGCATAATCAAATTAATACTAAATCTATTGCCTCAGCTAGTGGTAAAAGTCTGTCTTCTGCTATCTGAAAGTACAGTTAACATTAACATATTTTGTGGATTATGCACATATTTCACATAAAGTCCAAAATGTTAACATTTATGAAACCCCCTTTGTGTTTCAATAGGGGGTTCCATGGATCCCCCACAGTACCTGTTGCAATTAAAAAAAGAAAAAATTAAGAGTAAAAAAGACATTTATTAGAGCTTAAAATATAAATAACATCCTTTAACTTCTGCTTTCTGTCAGATGACGTTTACTCTTATCAACAATATCATCTCACCAAGAATGCACTGAGCATATGGCAGCAAGGCAGAAGAAAAAAATTCCTGCCCCTACCAACAATACAGCTTTGCACTCATAGACAAGATTTCCTGAAAATAACAAGCAGTTCCAGGTACGCAAATTCTGACACAAGAAAAGAATAACATTTATAAAATGCAGGTACCTGAAGTCTTAAATTGCCTCCTTCCTCCAGCCCCAGCCACCTCAAAACTGAAGTGCTCCTACTTAATATCTACATTAAAAATTGTGCTCAGAATCACTTTCACCCCAGTTAATAAGTAAGTTATTTGCAAGGGAAATAACCCCAGTTAAAAAGTAAGTTATTTGCAAGGCAAGTTGTATATCAAAGCTACATTTAACCTTTAATTTTAAAATGAGAGACGCAAGATATCTCTGACTTACATAAAGTGGTCTTAAACCATCCAATACCAGAAATACACTGGAGAATTACAAATGCACATGGCTAATTTTAATTAAGGGTTAAAAATGAACTGTTGCTGAAACAATATAGCTGTGCAGCATTTCTAATATATATAATTCTCTTAAAGGACTGCAGCCAGTATCTTCAGCTAAATTTCTCAGTCAGCAAAAGCTGATTCAAAGTGAGAATTAATAAATACACTCCAAAGCAGACATCCTCTTGCCTATGAACCCACTCAACAATTTTTCCTCCAACTGAGTAATTATCATAAAGAACATTGTGTCTTGCACTAATTAGTTAAATTCTCTCTCTCTCTCTTCCATGAGCACTGAAGGACAAATGAGTGTTTCTCTCTCTTTTAGCCAAGAGTTTCAGCCTAAGGAATAAATTCTGTCACTTAGGAAGGAACTGGCATTGCATATGCTTTGTTATCATCGACTATTATAGAAATAAAACCAATCAACTGTATGCAGCAGAAACATTTGAGAAACGTTTACATTTACATGGTAATGTGTAAATCAGTGTTTTTCCCTCTGAAATGGTATCCACATATTAACAGATATGAAATATTTACCTCTTGCAGAATTGACAAGTGTAAGACCAAGTGAAGAAAGAAAACCTTCTTGTTCGACAGCAAAAGCAGAGCTGAAAGAAGAACAGAGGAGTCCACAATGTTAAGCAAAGTCCTGCATAGCAATGACTGCATCTGTCAGTTGCTATCAACAAGCCCACAGTTGCAGTACTAAACCCTGTTCTGGGTCCATACTTCTAAGATGATACTGAAAAGAATGGTTCAGAATTGCGTCCTTATATATTTAGAAATACTCCTTTTTAATTTTACCTAAATTAAATACTTGCCAGTTAATTATTAACTTATTTTTGCTTTTCTCTCACTGATTTTTTTATCATTATTACGCAAAAAAAAGGCAAAAGGAAAGTCAGAGTAACAGCAAAAAGGAAGGGCAACTGCTACAACTGAACAACACGAGAACAACTGGGCATAAATTCAATCTAACCTTCTTCACCATCTGGGTCAGGTTCCGGGACACAAAATTTTTGCCTGTGATAAATTTGATGATTTTCTTCCAATCCTACATTCTTGAAAGCTAAAGGAGGTGCAGGAACAAGCTGTTATAGCAATATTATTTGAGCAAAGACTGCTTTATAGTGGGAAAATAAATCCCATATATTCAGTTTGATCAGAGGAGGTAGGGATCAAGCTTAAGAACATTTCTAGGAAGAAAAGGCATTGAACAATGAAAAATTTTCCAGTCAAACAGAAGCTGATAGACTGAGATCCAAAGACTCAGGTGAGGCTAGATAAATTTTGTTAGAAATAAAAGTGAAGAGTTTAAAGAATAAACTTATTTTGAGATTTGATAAAAGCTCATTACTAAGCTTTATACATCATGACAGCAGGCATGATGAATATAATGAATGACATTTTAAGATACTTGCTCCTCTGTCTTAAACATATTAAAACTTTAAATTAAACCTGCATGCTAGGCAGAGGTAGGCCTGTAGGTAAAATACACGGTGAAGTCAAAATACACTTGCTGGAGGTGTTCCAGAAGCACAAATCAAAAGTGAGAGAAAGAGACACTGCTTCAATTCCCAATCTGCAGTTTACAGAAAAAAGTGTGCTAGTGTTAATGGGTTCTCTAATATCAGACCTCCTTCCAGGGTCATACATCGTCTGACTTTTCTAAAGCCTTTCATTCCTTTTTTGCTTGACAGTAAAGAGCCACATGAAAACCTCACTGTACTTTCCTATGGCTATCTGTAATTCCATTTTCTGGAATAGAAATGCTAAGCAGTACTGCAGAAGGCATAGAGACAGAAATCACTTCAGTCAGTGATGTTTAAAAACATACAGACACAGTCTGAAAATTGTGAATGCTGCTGCATTTTTCTAGACAATCTAAACAAATAAGGTGTTTCCATGAAAAGTTTTGACTCTTCTGCACAGAATTCAAGAAGCTGACCCATGTGTTATACATTTAAGGGGATGCCTGATGGTTATCTCTTCTTTCTCTCCAATACAGGGTAAGAAACAAATGTGTAAATAGGAGGCTTGTGTGACCAGCCACCCTCAAAAAGCTTTGGAGCTTCCACAGACTCAGCCCTACCTTTCCTTTCTTGAGAGCAGTGTAGACATCTTTATATTGCTGGTACTTTTCCAGCTCTGCCTTCACAAGCACCTGACGGATGTGCATGACCTCCTCCACTGTCAGAGACAGACATTCCACTGGGTAACAGAACTCCTCCTGGAAGCCAAAAAACTTGTATTATTCCAAAGTCAAATGGCTTCTTCCAGACTTCAACCTAGACAACCAGCCACCTGGTTAGTAAGTCCAGAGAACAGAGGGTATCTCCCTTCAAAATGGAATAGCACTGGCTCATTCATGGGCATCACATGAGTTCCAAACCATCAGAGACTGCATAAGCATGATCTAAATGGTCTGATGTTCAGCCTTCACAACAATGATGATTTTCTTCATCTTTCCTCCTCAAACCACTTGACCCTTCTCTGATTGTTATTATGATGATTTGCTTCAAACCAATCAATGCTCAGGTTTCTAATTTGAAAGGGAAAAGGTAATTTGGCAGATGGCATTACTTTTAAGACTTCTGTTTGAAAACACGCGATTTCTCTGAGACTGTGTGATGCCCAGAGTGGCCAAGGAAAGTTGTTAGTAGCCCATTCTAACAGAAAGGTTTATTCAGTGGTACCACGTCTTGGTGCTCACATGATCAGAATCCTACCAAGACTACAAAAGGCTATGCCAGTTCAGGCAGAAAAGTTCTCCTTTCTGCCCCAGGAAAGTAACAGCAGCAATTTAACCTTTATAGAATAATCTTCAAATATAAAGCAGGAGAATGGGTTACCCAATATTGCATTATTAATGGCAGAGACTCAAATAGAGACTAGTAACTTTCCACTTACAAAATTCTGCACCTGTTCTGTATTACAGCATTTAGGAGAATACTGTAGAGAGAACTCCTGAATTTGGTACCAGAGAATAAAAAGCGCCAACCCAATTTGTAATCCAGCCCTGTACTTGATTATACATTTCCAACAGAAAGACAGAAACCTCTGTGGGAACTCCCATCGCTTTATGCTTAGTGAACCTTTTCAGCCAGCCCAGAGGGGCTACTGTGTGGTAATGACAATGACATGTAATGCTCTCTGAATAAATGAAGGAAATTTCTCCTGCAAATACAAAGCCGTGGCTGACAGTTTGGAGATCTCGTTTACAAATTGAACCGATGAATTGGATTAGCAGTGAAATGCTCCGTTTCCATGTACTCAGAGGTCTGTTTTGTCTTTCCATTAGATTAAAAAGAAAATCTTTCTACATTGCAGACCTGGCAAACATTAGCATTTAGGAACCACCACATTTTTAAAAACTGTTGTCTTACCTATCTAGAAAGGGAACACAAAGAAACTTCACTCTGTTTAAGGTACCCCACAAAAGACTAGAATTGAGTTAACTTTGTTAGATTTGCCGGCTAAACCTTTGGGGTATAGAATCACTACTGTGCTGAAAAGAACAAACTACATCAAAAGCAACTGCAATTTGCTCTGAGGTGTAAAACTGCACAGGCAAACCAAATTAACTTCTGTTCCTTATGAGCAACTTTACAGCTAACCAGCAGCTTCTCAGCATTTCATTCTGGGTTCTCCCCATAGCAACTGCCTTGCTGTGGAGAAGCTAGGGCGAGATGGGAGAGGAAGTGGGTGGGAAAGCGAGATGCATACAATGCCAGCAACCCCCCTTGAGTCTGCATCCTGGGAGACTGAGAGAAACTGTCTGAGGTGAATGAGGCTGACTGAATGCTTGTAATCAATCAGAGCCTCAAGGCCTTTAGAAAGACATTTCTTACTTGAAGCTCTTCCTTTCCCCTCATGAACGCCCATTCCTTTAATTTACAGAACGATGATGCCAGGGAATACTGCTCCTTTGAAGAAAGTCTGCGGATCTGCTACAGGTGTAGAGCAGGTACTAGGGGAATAGTGTGGGTCACTTGTACCAATCAAAAATGATTATCACTAAAGCAAATAGAAATAGCCAGCAGGCGACCCAGGAAACATAGAAAATGTTCACATGTTTAAATGCTAATGTTTTAATTCCAGAGCTTACACAAGGACAACAAAATGTTAATGCAACATTAAATGAAAGATAAATATTATGCTGTCAGAAAACCACTTGACTTCTCCCCCCACCCCCCTTTTTGGTATAGAAATAAGTAACAGGAAAACCTTTTGTTTCTACACTACCACTAAGGCATTGAAATTAATGAAAATTCCTCTAAGCACTGGCTAAACTTCATTAGACAATGATGCTTTGGAGTTATTGCTCAAACTTCCAACAATAATCTGCACCCAAGTGAGGCCGCTCCAAGTGAGAGAACTCCAGCTCTCTGCAACACTCACATACAATAGAACATACTAAAGACAAAATGTGGTTTGAATGGTCTTGATTTTCTGGAACTATAATAAATACTAATTGTGATGTTAAAGAGAAGTCAGCATTCTTATTTTTAAAGGGGGAAAAAAATCTCACTTAAAAATACTATTTGGAACTTGCAGTTTCCATTATCCTCATGAGAACTGGCTTAACACTTTGTGCAGTCATCCTCTATACACCATAATAGCTTAATGTGTATACGTGTATTTTTTTTTTTCACTCAGAAAAGCAGGTAGTAAGAATTACATATCCATAATGTGAAATAAATTACTTTGTAGGTCATCTTTGGCATACACACACCTAATAGGTCCTTATGACTAACACATTTTTACACTAATATATTCCTTGTAAAACTTTTCATTAAAGGGTGTAATTAGGCATTCAAATGAGCTGCACTGGTAAACTGCGATATGACCAAGTGCCAAACTGGCCTCTAAATTCTGCAATTCCCAATTAGTCAAGCACTCTAAACTCTCATTGCTTTTGCAGACTACAAGTTTTTAAGAAGTCAGCTGGATACCTCAACTATAAACTCTCCTGCAAAGGTTCCATACTATCAATTATTGGTTGGGACAAGAAAAAGAAGGAAAAATTTACATTATTCATGTTTAGTTCTACATAGAGGTAAATAAATCAGTTTTCCTTTTCAGTGGGTTTGCCTTCCCTGGTACATAGCTGGTACAAGTTCTCCTGCAAGTTCTGATACGTAAGTGAGCTGAGGACCAAAACAATATGTAGCTTTTCAAGTAAAACAGACTGCAAATGCCCTTCCATTCTACATAGCATATCTTGGTAGAAATATAAAGCTTATTCTTTTCAACATAGTCCAAGAATTACAATAGTTTTGCTGGATTTTTGCTGCAGGATCTTCATGTGCTGCAAGATTTAAGGTCTGTCCCATTGATAATCTTGTGATGTTGCATTTTTAGTTTGCTGTCCTTTCAGAACTGATTTCTTTTCCCCGTGAGGTGATTGAAGACACACAAATATCCTACACATACTGAAATCATTGTCAATCAGGTGCAATGTCCCAGCCTAAGCTTTAATTCTTGCCACAGCTTAGGAAGTGCTCCCCTATGAGGGAACATGCTGGTGAAGGTGATTTCCAAAGCCAGCAAAAAGAAGCAAACCTTTGCGGGTTTCCAACTGCTGGCAAAAGCTCTCTCACAGAGATAGTACATAGCCCCTGCCACCCCACACACGGCTGCTTCAATGGGATGAGAGCTGAGCAGAGAAGCTGTTTGCATGGTTGAAAAAAGTGGTCTGAAAGCCATCCTTGGAAATAAACTGGTTATCCTAGGAACCTGAACAGTAGATATGAAGCAGAGAAGCGAATGCTGTGTATAAATGAAACCATTAGCTGTGGTCCTCTGAGTCATGAGAAAAATAATGATGACAATACTTGTAATAATTAAAAATGAAAACAGGCTACAAAGGCATCCATATTTACATCTCAGTTCACTGGCTTCATCTCACTCACGAAGTATCAGGTGACCTCACTAAGGTAAGCACACCACAAGGCTGACCCCCCCCAATCACTGAGCTGCCCCACCTTCCCATGTAGCACTGCCAAGGTGACATATCAAAAGGACTATGTTTGGTATTTTTCCAAGTTTGTTTCCCCTGCCCACCTACTTAGGTCTGACTCCCTCTGTCTGATGAGATGCCAGTTCACAAAACCATCGTTAGTATGCAAGACAGACCAGTTTCCTGCTAATCCTGCTAAGAGACTGTAGCAAACTCCTGCCTGTTTTCACTGGCATTGAGGGCTATTTATTGACGAGGCCTCTTTCACCTTGGTGAGAAATGCAGTCACAGGAGCAGGTGATAAGAACTGAAACTCCATCAATCCTGGAGGAAGGGATGAAGAAGTGTGAAGTCAAATAAAAAGTAAATAATAATTCTGCACTTATTGAGAAGCGTTCACTCCGGGAATGGCAACATTACATATGCAGCATCTGGCGCAGCCACTGAAAGAAGCTGGCATCCCTCTGAGGAAGGAAAGACTTGCAGTAAGTCAAAGCGCGGAACTGGGCCTGTGCCAGCATATCAGAAATCATCTACCAAAACTAAACCCAAAAGTACTGCAGGAGTTGTTGTTTATACCCTAGAGGGCACTATTGCCAAGGTAAAGAATTAGCTCTCCAGGCATCAAATAAAATAGATTATTAACAAAACATCCTTTCATTACTTATTTTCCTTCTTTCTCACTTCATAGCAAAAACCAAGCTAGGTGACACCCCTCTAAAGATTAACCCCCCCCCCAAAAAAAAAAAACCCCAAAAAAACTCTCCACAAAAATACCCCAAGCACAAAAGAAACAATAAAACCTTTCCTGTCTGTTCTCACATTAGCCTTACTTAATGGCTTTTTCTCCATTTTCCTTTAGTATTTTTAAGGGGGGTGTGTGTGTGTGTGTGTAGAATAATTGCGTTAGTTTTTCTGCAATGGTTTTATTTTGCATACATTTTTCTAGGCATAAGTCAGTGAACAGACAGAGAGGGAACATATAATGCTTTCTACTCTCCTCCCTTTAAGCAGTGTGTCTGTGAATGACTCTAGGCCTATCGGAAAATAAAGCTTGTACTTCCAGTGAGTTCAGCAGGCAATAACAGAGTGATCCATTCTATATGTTAGAGTCTTCAAACACATGCTGAAGGAACCCTCTAGCATGGTTCTGGTGCAGTATGTTCTGCTTCAAGTTCACTCTGGCAGAAGTCTACTCGTGTTGTGCATTTATCAACATGGTACCACCTGACCTTCAACTGGAATGAGAAACTACCATTTTATTTGGAAGGATATAATAAACCCCAGCAGACCCTTTGAGAAGGGGGAAACATGTTGTGGGAATATTTGGAGATTATTTTCTTGTTACTGTTTAACTTCATCATCTAATAGGTTTGGACCCCAGCTACCATTTCTTGGGCCAACAAAAATACTCTTCAAAGGTCATTAATACCACTGTGCTACAAAATGGGACAAGTGAATATTTCCTTCCTTGCAAAACTAGTGCGTGTTTATCGATTTCTCTATTCACTAGCACCTCATGGGGCATACTCTAAACCATGCTGGTAGGAAAATAGATGAGGAAAATATCCTGCATGAAATTACAAAGCACTAATCAGTATGTCAGCATAAATGAACCAGAATTTCATACTCTTTGCTGTTTATACCCTGATGGAAAACAGCTCTCAATTATGGCAAATTGATCAAATGTACTTTCTTTTCAAGCAATAATAAAAGTTTTTGCCTCAGTAACTTCAACAAAGCAACACAGACAAACCTGGATTTAGATTACTGAAAGAGCTTTCATATGTATAAACATTGCTACACAAGTTCTTAAGGTGGGAAGGAAAGAAACTGTTCCATTCAGCCATTAACTGAAATACTTCCAACAGCTAAAAAAAATCCCCCAAATCCCAAAATACATCCACTGCTTTTGAATTGTTTCTACTCAAATGGAAAATCAGTAAGGTGAAATTCGTCTGTTTGGGCAATGTTCTGAAATAAAATCAAGACACGTGGCTTTACCCAGAGTCCTAATCAAAGTGCAAATGTTTTCTGAGGCACCTGTACCTGGGATTGTGGATAAATATGCTAGCAAGACAAAGTTCAAATCTCAGTTTCAGAACGTCTTTAGTAGCCAAGGGCTGTTTCTGAATAGAGAAGTTTTCTTTGAGTCAAGTTCTAATCACACTGAAGCCAAGTTTTAATTTTCATTATACTCTCAGCATGCCTCTTTTTCTCTCTCCTACCACCCACTCCACTTACAAGTGATCTGGAGCTCTGTTTTGAAGGTGGTAGGAACTGTCTCACATTGGTTGGCGTTTCCTTTTCAATGGAGTGCCGTCTCTGAGGTGGCTGCCGTCTCTCAGGCTGTGGCGTAGATGATATGGGCAAGAACTTTGGAGGCACTGCAGATTCAACCAGTATTAAAGAATTAGTTCTTGTAAGTCAGACTGTTGGATACATTGCTCAGTACTTAAACCATCCACTGATTTGCTAGAATTCCCACATCCATACTCAGAGCATCAAGAGAGGTATCACATTCATCACATTTTCCAGGTTAAGAAAATAAAAGTAGCAAATAAAAGTAGCAAATACAGGCTAGTTTCTATATTATGCTGTCCAGTTAGCATTGTATATAAGTTTGGTGTTTCAGGATGTTGGCTTATTCTAATTATTTCACCACTGTACACAGAAAATACATGCACAGATTACACATTTCATTACAAAACCTTTCCAGTGAAACTGAAACAATTTGAAACAAATGAAAAATATTGTTACATCCTAAAGCCTACAATAACTGTGCCTGAAAAAAGAACAGACCCTCCCCTCTTCCCAGTACGAAAAATAGTGTCTTTCAAACAAGTACATTCACTGCCATGGTGACAGAGATGCAGGAAACATTTAAATTGGTCTTGGGCTAGAATGTGTTTCTGCAGCAACAAATTCTCTCATGAGAAGGGCATAGCTAGACTACCCACCATTCACTTCCGAGTTCCTCTACAGACCCACAGCAACTTCAGGTATGACACCTTCTGTTTCACAAAAATATCCACATGCAGTGGAGGCTAATGCCTTTCAATCATTAATCACATGTGACCTATTCAGCAGGTTCTAGGGTTCAGCATTAGAGATTTATTCCATTAACAACACTTAGCCTCAGCTTTCTATGAAAGTTTCAGCCAAAGTTCAGAGAACAGATGACAACACAAGTGTGTAAAAGTAGCCACTGGGCTCCCCCATCAAAACTCACTCTTTCTGCTGCTGGTACCTTCTTGAGAGGGGTCTTCCACTTGTGAGGGGGAGATGCTGCTGCTGCTTGCTGATTTGTGCACCGATTCCTCCTATGTGGCAAGAAGAAAAGAAACAGAATTCTTCAGGGACTGCTTTTTTTGTTCTCTTACTGCTTCTTAGCGCACAGAAATTGCAAGCTATCAAAGGCATTTTGCACCATTCAAACACTCAAAGCCCTAGGAATCCTGAGAAAAATACTTTACACTACACATCACTGAGTAAATGGAATTTTCAATGCTTAGCTTTTTTAGAAACTGAAATAAATGGCTGGAATTCAGTGTATTTAACTATCACAAGAAAGAACAAGATTAGAAGAAAGGTGTGTGAATTCAGAAAGGAGGTACATGAATCCATTGTAACCTGCTAATTTTCCTCAGTGTATTCAAGGACTAATAAGGATTTCCCGATACAGCAGATACATTTAACTCAACACTGTCATTTATCTCACACTATCAAGGAATCAGCACTTGGATTTCTCTGGTAGCCAAGGGAATGAGAGCCACTCATACAAGTGACTTGGGTAAAGAGAAATAAATCCTATCCCCACTGCACTGTTTTCTAATCCTTAATCCTGGTGCATTTCTCTTTTCTTCTGTATTTAAAAGAAATTTCATTCATTATATAAATATGTTTCATCACAAGAGCCAAGAGCAATTCTTGCAAGAGGAATTAAAGTGAAATAAGCTTTGACTAACACCTTTCAGTTATCTACAGCACTATGCCACCCTAATTAAATCTTTTGCTTTCACCTAGAAGCTCTGTCTTCAGCCACCAGATATCAGCAAGATACAGATCACCACAGGCGCCTCCCAAAGGAACAGAGTTGAAGGACTGAATGTCAATGCTCTTTAGCTCTAATGTGAAAGCTTTCAACCAAGGAGACTTACATCATTTAAGTTGTCAAGATTTACATATCAAACAAGTGACCTGCTCTAAAATCCAGCAAGTGCCAAAGCTTCTCTCTCACACATTTCCTTAGTTACATGAATTACAAGCAGGAAAACGTCCACTGGTTGAAAGACTGCCTTCTTTGGTAATTGCAAGTTGGAAGGAAAAAGCTGGCAGGATCACCTCAATGAGCACCATGCATCACAGGACACAGGCCTCTACAAATTCCCATCAGGTGATCTGCAATTTATGCTTAGTCCAAGGGTACACATTGTATGTGAGGACACTGTGATGTATACTGTTTCTGTATGTGCCACAACACAGTATTCTACAAAGGGACTGAAACCAGATCAGATCCCAAACCTATATATTTACTTTAACATATCAAGCTTGACCTCACAAACCAGTTGTGATAGGAAGCTTGCAGGGAAGTTTAAGAAGCACATTCAGCTATATGAGCTGTTTCACTTTGAGAAACCAGTGTAGTTTAACTACACAGCTAGCTCAGATAGCTTTGCATATCATTGCTTCATGCCACATGGTTGCTTTTAAAGACCACTGGAGAGCCTGCAAGACAACTGGATGCACTGTTCTTTAGAAGGGGCGCAACAGTGTTCACAAATCTAGAGTTAAACATTAAAATTTTGTGAAGGAGAATAACCCCTGTGTAAAGGGAACTATTAAACTTCTCACATTATACAAGTCAAATTCTTCTGAGGGAAAGTTTACAAGACAACAAGCTGAGACAAAGAACTAAGCAAGCTGTGAATTACTAAAAAAAAACATAACCATAGTGCTGTGCTGCTCATTTTTATGAATGCAGAGCACCTAGAGCTTCAGAGAATGCTTTCTGGAAGCAGGCAGGGAACAGCTGTCTCCAGAGCACAATCTGAACAATCTTTGCTCTAGAGAAGTCTCTTGCTCTGTGAGACCTTACCTAGTTCTGACCAAAAATTGTAAGTACTCCCAGTTGTCAGCATCTTATGCTGCAGAGTATTACAAAAGACTTAATGGTAATTCAAGGAACAGTCTGTGCATTGAGTTTATTTACACTCTTTGCAGGGTTTTTTTGTTCTCCCCTTTCTTCCATTTTTTCTCTGTCTGAAACACTGGCACAGAAAGAGAGACAAAAATGGTGCATGACTGAAAATATCAAAAGCCTGTAAATATCTTATCTTAAAACTACAGAATAGGGATTACAGAAACATTTCACAAGTCCATCTGATTTTGCCAGTTGCCACCTTTCAGTGGAAAGAAATAACTACTGACCATTCTTCATTCCACTTCCGAACTTGAGAGAGACATCATGTCTCAGTCTCATATTGCACAACAAGGTATCATACAGATGTCTCCATCTCGCTCCCATTTTTTGGGAAGGACATCTAGTTACTTCATAAGTAATGGATATCCGAACACTGGCCATTCCAGTGGCCTAGAAATCTCAAAAAAACCCCACAACCAACAAACCAACCCAGAATAAAAGAAATGGGCAAAACCAGAGAATAAGGAGCTTCTCTGTGGTAATGACCTACAAGATTCCAGAAGCCACATCTCTTATTCTAAAGAATGAAAAGGAATGAACTGTCAGAGCCAATGGCTAAGTATAAAAAATAGTATAAACAACCAACCCAGGGAGAATGGAAGCCAGGTGTATGCTAAATTTGACATATCATCCTAACAGATATCCCTGGTTTGTCATTTCAAATTAATTTTTCTGGGCACAAACACATCCACTGAAAATTCTCTTACTGCCATATGATTTCTCAAACACTGAAGGCTTTTTTGAGAATGAAATCCTGTGTAGGTAGTCCTGATGAATCATTGTATGAATTTCTTCTATTGTCAGTAACATCAATACAGTAACTGTTGATTGTTTCAGTAGAATATCTGACATTTTACATTTGAGGTTGGATCAACCCAACTTCTGGGACTGCACACTTCTTCACAGATGACTAAACAATCAGAATTTTACATGTACTGAGAAAGTTGCAGCTTTAAAGGCATCACCTTAAAACCCCCTAATATGTTACTGACATGATTTTTGTCTGGATATCTGTAGCTTTATTAGGAAGATACCATTTTTATAGCTGTATCAAAAATCACAATTAGATTGCTGCTTCACATAGCCACACGAAGAAAAATGGCACTTCCTGCTCCCTCTCTGAAACTGTGCTTCTAGTGGTGATGCAGAAAAAAGCAAGGTCAAAAAGCAAGAACAGTTTGTATAATATTAATGGTTGCCAGCAAATGGGCATAGGATTATATGTTATATCAGATCTTCCGTTTCACCTCTGGCTAGCAACACAATGTTGGGGCATAGTCTGCATCACAACACAGCTGACAGAAGAGCAAATGGGATGCAGGGGAAAGAAACCAGGCCTGCATCATAGCTCATTTGGAGGTCCGGAGCTAAGCAGTGCAGGTATTTGCAGCCTGTAATTTAGGGCATAACATAGTCTTAGTTCAGCTCCCAGTGAGTAAGTCTAAATAGGTTAAGCCAAATTCAAATTGCAGGCAAAGAGGTGGCAGAGTCATTTATAGGCAATCAGGACAACACATATGCTTTTCTGTGTGTTACATACAAAACGAAAGTCAGGAAAGAAGACATTCTGACAGAGTGATCTTCACTTTCTTCAAACATTCTAGGTCCCACCCCCTTCATCAGCTTGGAAAATTTCACCCAAACACCCTTCAGCTTTTTTATTTTCACTACTTAAGCACTGTTCCTGAGCCCCAACCAGTATTCTGCTGAGCACCTTAATCATCTTAATTGATTCACCAGCTAATTCTGTTGACTCAAAACAGTACAGCATCTGTTCTCTATGACAACTCAATGCAGCCAATTTATTTTCACTGTATTTTTTGCAGTATGTTCCAGAACTTATTCTATATGACTTGCTTGCCTACACAGTATTTCCCAATCAGTAGTCGCAGTCAGACATCTTATTTTTCCCTTAGACAAGAATCACTTCACGTTTTCCTTTACAGAATTTCATTTCACTGGCTTCTGCTCATTTTTCCGTGTGAATTATCATGCTGCATTAGCTTCAAGGATGCACAGAGCTGGGAAGCTGTAAGTTCAAGATTCAGTTCTCATTGACAGGTCTTAATATTCTTGCCTCCTGCCCAGCTTCATTCACATTAACAAAACCTCATATAACCTCTATTGTAACTTTAGAGACTGCTGAGAGATTTCAAAATGGAAATTTCTTCTGCTTTCAGAATAGATGCACCAAATTATGCACCCACACAAGTCACCCACAGGGTAACCCCCGAATACAAAGACAGCCAACTTTCACAGATCAAGAAAGTATGCAAAGAGACAAATTTCTCCCCACATATATTTTTCACCAGCCTCCTATGTTTCAGCTTAGATGCCTTTGTAAGCACCCTGTCAGGAAACCCCTCCTTTCCCATTTACTAGAGAGAAAGGCAGTCAGAGAAGACTGCCTCCCCCAGGCTAAAATCAGCCTCCATGAATAAACCCAGCCTGCATGTGCTTTTCAGACAGCTTAACTTTCAGAAAGGTCCAAACTCAATTAATATTACTACTGGTCCAGTAGATAAAGCTCGTTCTTGAGTATGTAATGGTACTTCTTGAGGATCATATATTGCAGCTTTTAAGCTAGAGGGCTTTTTATGCATTTTAAAAATCTTTTAACTCTCCATTTGAGAGGGGATGGAGTCAAAGTTGCTCCAACACATAAGTGGTATTTTCATGTCCTTATCTGTGAAACATTTACTGGATATTACCTCACAAGCCTTTATATCAAAACTAACACACTGACATTTGCACCAAACTGCAACCGTTCTGGCACAGCTGATGCTCTTTATTTAACATCTGGTACAGCAAGGCTGGCCTCACATCTGAGTCCTCTAGTGACAGCTCCTGCCAGAAGGGTACAACACATTTCCCTGCATTCCCAAAGGCATAATTGCTACATACACACTGTGGATAGATACTTATATTAGAAAAATAAATTCTGGGTTTAAGGGCAAATTTAGCATTCAAGCTTTTAAAAGAATATTCCTATTTTTGAGGTCTGATCTAATATTTTTTTTAGATTCTGTGGGTCAACAAAGCAGTCATGGAAAATTCAGATGATAATCTGCAAACTCACTTCTCAGCTGATCAGTTCAGCAAATTAAGGTTTCAGACTCAATTCTGACAAATTGAAAAGAATCCTGTGGTTTTTTACCTCTGAATCTGAGCTGTCAAGTTCAGCCAACGTGGGAGCCTTAAGGAGTCTCTTGCGTTGCACTGTTGCTTGTGAGGCCCCATTCTGCTTTTCTTGTGGTGCCAGGCCACCATTCACTACAGAGGCATCCATCAATTTTCTTCCAGCCTCTGGCGTAAATACATCTAGCGAAAGAAACAGAACAATTGGTGTTTGGACCTGATTTTTATTTTACCTTCACAAAGCTTACTGTCAAGGCAACACACACAAAGGAAAAAAGAATTATTGTGATAGTTATATGTGTGCAATCATTTTACTTTAGCAATACATTGCTCAGAGAACTACAAGCAATGCCTTGCGGTACAGAAGCAATATGAAAGAATGAAAGCAGTGGAAAAAGCAGCAGTGCACAATACTAAAAGCTAATCTCAGACCAACACCAATCCACTTAAAGAAATTATCCTGTGTTAAATCTGGGAATATCCTTCCTTCAACTTACAGTTTGTAATTAACTATATAACAAGTATCAGAAGATATGTATGTGGATAAGTGGGTTTCCAGTGAAATCTGAAGACAACGCCATACAGAAATTAGAAGGTTTAGCATGGAGTAAACCTAGGTTTTCCTGTAAGGACAAAATTACACTTTATTCTGCAGTATACAGAAGGTAATGAAAATGAGCTAAATAACTAGTGTTCATCAAAACATGCACAATCCTTAGGCTTGGGGGTCATTTGTATTACAAATATGTCTGTGATGTCAGATTTTCATGTAATAGCAGAAAGATGAGGCTCCAGCTCTATTTTCATCTATGTGAGTTTTACAAGAACGTAACCCCACTGAGTAAATTACTCAGGATTTCTGCCAGTGTGCAATGAAGATGCATCTTGGACAACATAAACACTGGGTCTGCTATGCTTTGCCTATGTTAGCTTAGACATTAAGATAATGACCTAAGCTTTGATATATTAGGAGACATTAGAGTTTGGTCTGATAAATCAGTTTTATCCCTACAAAAGTACAAAGTACAGTATTCCAATCTGAAGAAAATTATGTTGGAGGGAGAATGAAGAGAAGCTTTTAATGTCCCATTTGCATGTATGCCTAAGCATCTAGTCTTTCTACAGGTGTGTTTTTCTACCCATGTAATTATAGTACTCTTTTACCAGTCTTGTAATAACAAAGTACCTCGGGGTATTATAAGACTAGGGTAATGACAGGTTATTATTCTAATTTTTATACATGGTGAAAAGAGGCACAGAAGGTCAAACGACTCGTACCTTAGGTTACCAGGAGGACTATGACAGACAAATGATCTCACCCAGATATTCCCAGTGCCAACAAAGTAAGCAGTCACACTTCATCTGGAGTTACTTATATAGTTGTCCTGCTATAAACAGACTTGGTCACTGCTGCTGTAACGCAATTTGCATTGATAAAAGCTGTTCTTGCACTAAGAAAATTAAAACAACATAGTCTAGACATAGCCTTAGTTGCAGCAGTAGGTCTGTTTCACAACACTCACCAGAGCAGCTATTGAAAAGGAGTAAGATGAGGAATGAGTTAAATAAATATGTATTTTAAAGGATTAATCAGATTATTGTTAAATGCTGGAAACTGAGCCAGAAAGGACAGGGGATGTATTATAGTTCCTCTGCAAATCATACCTTCAACTGGGAGCATAAGAAAAGGTGATTATTTGGACTATTAGACATGGTAACATTCCAAGCCTATGAATCCGTGCAGTACAGTGTTATTACTGCCTTCAGGTCCTCCCTACAAAGAGTTGCAATCAAAGACTTAAGACTCTCTAACCCTTAGTTCCTATCTTCAAAGGCTTTGCTAATGTGTGTCCTGACTAGCACTATGGCTTATAGGTCATGAGTTTTTTTTTTCCCCTCCTAGATTTCTGGGAGTACAGCATGAGTGTCCTCCACACCAAACGCATTCCTGCTCTAGTAGCCACTCAGCACAATCCCAGAAAGCAACAGCAGGAAAACAAAATCCAAACTGCCTCACTTCCCTGCTGCTAATACCACTTCTTGAGACCTTGTAATTAGCTGGCATGCACTTGACTGAAGAAGCTCAGGGTTGCCCAAATGAGGAAGAGAAAAACCTTTGATTTATCTTTTGATTGTCCAGGGTGACTCTTGAGCAGGCTGTCCAATGAAGCAGCCCCAGCACCACCATCACAACAGACAAAGGTGGTGTCCCTTCTCCCAAAAACTTCCTGGGTGGTGGCTCTCCTGCCTGATGGTATGGAGGGTGAAGAATGGCCTGTAATTACTGTTGGACTCACTAGTAGAATAAATGATGGGAAGGCCAACAGCACTGCCTTCTTTCCAAAAAAATAAAACATGTGATAGGTCAGGGGAGAGGAAAGAGGAGGGAACATCAACCAAACATCCCCTAGCACTATGGGAGGTGATGGAATGGATATCCAGGGTACATTATAAATTCTTCTCTGTTGGGTTTCTTTTTGTTATTGCTGTTGCTTTGATTTTTAAGAACTAAGGCCCACTTTCCTTAGGCTTCAGAAATGGAAATCTCTGATCCATTATGAAGGTAATTTATGTAGCAAATCACTATCTAAAAGGCCTAAACCAGCTTTATTTTAAATTCAGATGTATACGAGTTGTTCCTACATATTCTTGAGCTGTCCATATGTTGGCTTATAACTCTCGAAATACCAGAGAAGTTTTAGGCGAATATAAGAAGGCAATCTAATATAATATTTGTTTTGAAGGGCTCTTCAGGGGGAAATGTCATTTATTTTATGTATTATTAAGAAAAAAAAACCCAACCCAAAACCATGAAGTTTTTGCAACTTGCAAGAATTAAAGAATCAATAAAACAAACAAACAAAAAAGAAAAAAATTATAAAATCCATTTTGTCAATAGAGCTTAAGCTCCTTTTATCGTTTCTGCACTTACAGTACTGGATATATATGAATAAATAGGTTACCCTAATTTAAGGAAAGGATCATTAAATTTTACAATTTCAGCAAACACATTTCAACAAAGATAACTCATTCCAAAATTAAAATCAGAGTCTGTTAGCAGATACAGACCAAAAAATTGTTACTTTAATTAAGCTATTTTAGTGATGTACTCAGGCAACAGAAATACTACTGGATGGCAAATAATCCTACATCATCATAAACAAGATAAAATTAATCAGGATAAACAAATCAGAATCAACCAACAGACTAATGCTTATAAAAATGAATACAACAGAAGAAATTCATGGATGATTCTCTGAAACAAAAACCTAAATTTATTTTTTCAAATGGATAATAGTTCACAATCTCTACTTTCATGAAACATCTAGGGACTGTAGTGAGAGGACAAGGGGTAATGGGTTCAAACTTAAACAGGGGAGGTTTAGATTGGATATGAGGAAGA
>JANRGW010039882.1:0-27408 GCA_024733675.1 Psilopsiagon aymara
CTCCAGGAGCAGAGGGAAGAAAAAGGGGGAAGTGAGTGAACAAACTGTGTGGCTGATTTACGGCCTAAACCACGACATTTAGTATCTTTTAAGAATGAAAAAAATGCCTGAAAACATGGACCAGATATTCAAACAATGTCCTCTTCCTGTCGATCACATACAGTGCTTTTTTATTTAATTATTCCATATAATATATCTTCGAAGTTCCCTCTGTAACTCATTTCCACAGCTCCTTGCTTCTTGGACAGGTTATTGATCTAATGTGTACAGAGAAGGTTTTTCAAAGACAGTCTTTTAATAATAATCACCTATGCATAAAATCAAGGAACTCTTTATTGTAAGCAGTAGTAGAAATTTGATCAATATGAGCATTACAGCAGTAGGCTTTAAACTAATTGTTTCAACTTACACTTTGGGTAACTTTGACATCACCCTCAATATCTGATCTTTTCAGAATTTTATCATGTAGGAAACATTATCTTTATGAATCACTGTCAGCTAAGAAATTTTTCTGGCGACATAAAGTAAGTGGTGAGAACAATTTTCCAGTGGAAGTTTGGGATGGAACTAGATACTGGCCCTGATTTCCAGCCCCTGTAATAATGAATTAATATCTCAAAAATAACCAGGGAAAGCAGTGAAAAAGTTCTGCCAAAATGTTTGACAAAATGTTTATAATGTGGAACAGAAGCATCACTCATAAACTGCCATTGGGATGCAGAGATTAGGTATGCTAAGAGGAAGAATGCGCCTGTAACTGAGAACATTTTTCTTTCATTCACCATAGAAATTCCTGCTGAGAAATTTTGCTATCAGTCAGTTAAGTTTTCATTAAAAAAACCCAAAGATTGGGTTTTTTCTTAACTACTGGACTAAGATAAAAAGTGTAGACCCAACACTCACTTCTCATTAACCTCAATTAAGGGTGGTAAATAGATGCTTTCTCATATTAAAGTATGGATTTTTTGAAAGAAACATTTGAAGTAATACCTAGACAGTGAACTGGGGGGGGGGGGGGTCAAGCATGAGCACAGTTCTGATCACACACACTGGTCAACTTCCTACTGGTCCTTGGGGACCATTGCTGCAGGTTGTGAATACCCTTTGGTGACAGGAATAATGGAGCAGGCAGTGTGCCCTAGAGAAATGTGAGGGAAATGGAGGAAATGGATGTTCCTTCCAGAAGGAAGAGATACCTGTATAAATGCACACATATTCCTTTAAAGAGCTTTAATGATTTCCATGTATCTGTGACCAGTTTTCTGCACATTTATACAAGTCTAATTCTTATTGTTTCTAATGAGTTGTTTATTACTGTGGACCTCCAATTTACCACGCAGTGGGCAGGCTATAAATACTGCTTCTATATAAATTATTAATAAAATCAACATCTTTTATCACTTTCTTGCCTGACATAAACTATGATGAGCTGAAAGTCCTACAAATGCTTTTAAGCTCTTCCCCCTCCCACCCTCCGGCACACACAAAGAAAATATTTGCTTTTATACACCAGTGGAAGTGCTTTTTCTGCGGCTAGAATAAATTTCCTCAGTCTTTCGATAGTGGATACTAATAACCAAAGTGGCTTTATTATTACCTAACAAAAGGCTACCATCCTTTATCCTTTAAAAATTGTATCTTTCCTATTGTCCTTTTCATCTCAGCCTTGTTTTCAGCTATAGTTAAGTATTTTTGTCATAGACAAAATAAACCCCATTGGTACTAACAAGGGAGATTTAGATTAAGGGCTCACAGAGGCTTGGATCTTAATGTTAACATTATTGTGTGAGCAGGAATTTATCAATTTGGGATTAAAAACTAATCACCAAAAATGTTTTAGGAGCATGATTCATAGTCAAACCAAAATACCAGAATGAGCATTTGATTCCACAGACAAGACAGATGTCTTTATCTTAATTCAATAGGAATTGCACTGGAAAATGAAAAGGAGTGTGCCTTTAACAAAGCTAAATTTGAACTATCACGTGTGATAGTTTCATTCCTGTTTTTTTTCTTCTGTCTTTGCCTTTCTCAGGCATGACATGACTCAAACAAAAATAACAGGATAATATCACAGATGTTCCGTTACACCAATCACTGGTTATTGCTTATCCAAATGATGTTTTAATACAAACACACAACTGCTCCTTCTGTTTTATTGCTGTCAAAATTTTGTTTCAAATTTAATAAATGGAGAAGTGTGAGCAGATGTGTCATTGACAGTTTGCTTTCTTCGCAAGGCTGCATTGCAAGCTAGAGAGGATAGTAGTCACATCTGCATCTTTAGAATACTTAATTCTGTGCATTTTCCACACAGTCTGGCGCTCCTCAGTTGGCTGTTGGGGCTCATGCAAATGGGCTATGGCTCTGTGGAGGATCTGGGAAGCTGCTACAAGCTCAGAGCTGTGCAAACATTCAGCACTCAACACTAGCCCATGAACCTCAGGTACCTTGCCGGCTTTTTGGAGAGCGTTGGGAAAACTCACTTTTCCAGCCACAGATGGTCCCTGAAAACCTTATCTATAACTGTATTTATCCCAGATTTTTCCCAGTGTTTGGCACAGCATCTCTTACTGCTGCACCATTTTGGATTCAGTTCCCAGTCGTGCTCTGGTAAAGCTCATAGTAGGACTGGCTGCCAAAAGTAGACCAATGGGAGACTGCAGCCTCGGGGATATGGGGGTCATCAGAGAAAGGGCATTTCTTGTCAGGTGGAGGTGTTGGGGGGCATCTTCCTGTATGGTGGAATTTGGGCAGGAAAGTCAGCTGTATCCTAGCTAGCACAGATCCCCTATTCTACTGAAATGGGTAGCTTATGATTCTGGGATCCCGGCACAGAGAAATCCCAAGGAAGAAACTATCTTAATATAACAACAGCTGAGGCAGTAAACCACTGTGAAATAAATATACTTTATAAATATAAAGTGAAAAAATAGGCTCTCACTTCCATTTTTTATGTGATTTATGTCTTTAATTTATTTAAATCAGTGACCCATCAGATGCAGAGACAAAATTAGAAATTCGGCAGAAATTTCAACTGTCATAAGGAAATACTGAGGTTTTATTTGCTCTCCCCCTGCAGCTGCCTCTCTGTGCTGCAGGAATTTATTTCAAAATGAAGCACAATGAGGAACTGTCTTGCCAGAATATTATTGATCTGTGATTTGGGTAGCGGGCACAATACACTGCAGATGCAGATGTGAAAGAGAAAATTTACTCCATCTCACCCCAAAATTTTCTGGAGAGTACTTTGTTTCAGGTATATAAATCTCTAAGCTTTTCATAGCAGTTTTGTGACCGAATATATGCCACTTATATTACTTATGAGATTCTCCAGCAAACCAAGAATGAGTCGGTATCCTTGTATTAATCAGATGGTCATGGTTTGAAGGCTACTGATGCCCATGTCCCAAAGGGGTCCGCTCACAGCAAGTCTGGTCAGTAAGGTGCTAAAGTGAAGGGGTTTCTTCTTTTTTTTCCCCTTTCCTTTTTCCCCATTGGTTACAGTGGTATTTGGTTCAAGCTCAATAAATTCAACAAGAAGTACCAGCTCTTCAGCTGGTGTAAATTTCACACATTTGCTTCTAAAGCAGACGCTGCCTTTTGCAGTGGGAATTTTCTTGCTATCTTGGGTATACACAATTTGCAAGTGCTGAACTTGGAGTGTCCAGCTCCATAACTTGGAAAAAGATACTGAGATTTTCCACACTTTTCTGGTGGCCGTACTCTGAACACTGCTTTTCTCCTCCATTTTACTGGCTTTTTTGCTGGCTAATAAAATGATTATTTGTACTGATGTTTTCCAGAAATTGACTAAATTAGGAGTCAATTTCTGGGAAAATTCCAGAAGGTGATTAAATTATACCTGCAGCATTTGAGAAAAACACGGTCCGTGTATGAGGAGAAGGCCAAAAATTCACAGGATGAAATTTTCTTTAGCCAGCTGTGCTTGATTTCCTTTTAGGAAATGATGGGTTTTGTAACAATCTGGCCATTCCTACCAAAATAATCCAACTTCTTCCGGTATTTGTCAGGAAAGACCTATATATCAATCATTAATTATAGAAAACCTTCCCTGAGCACAGGAAAAAGGGAGAGTTTTAATTCTCTCCATGATATTGATTTCTTTTGTAGCGTCTGGCAAGTCAATCAAGCAGCTTGCCCCTGCAGTAGCCACTTATGCAGAATATAGGTGGTATGGGAAAGAAGGGCTGATGGGGCAGAGTGTGTATGGGCGCATGGCTTAAATGAAACAACTCTATAAATGACTGCCTCAATAAAGAGCTAGTTCACTTTTTCTTGGGATTGTACAGGCACTGCCTGGAAAAGCTCTTTTATCCTCCATAGAATAGGGTTAGTTCAACTCATGAGCATATTTATTCCTTAGGAAGGTATCTTTAGGATTAGACCCTTTGAAGTGCAACAAAGCCAAGTAGCACTTTCTAAAGGCTATGACATTATATGTAAAAGCTCTTTCTGAAGTCTGGGCATTTAAAATGTTTTTAAAGTATTTTTTGGTAATAGATTAAGCCATAAAGATGGGACAATGGCAAATACTTGTTCCACAATTATTACCTTATTACATTACCTACGTCAAGGATAAGCTCTCACATTCATGATGCAAATTTTCTGCAAGTGATTCTTTATAGCTATGCTCAGCTCTGTGCAAAGACAGAGGCTGCTTGAAGGCACATCTGCTGTGTGACATTCAGTGATGGTTGCAGAAGTATCTCCCTCAGCATGACAGGACAAAATAAGAGAGTGAAACTATGATGGTTTCTGCAAGATAAGGACAAGTAACTGCTATCTTTTGTACCCTACCATGCTGTACATCATGAGTGGTACTATGCTACTCTAGGTGTACCTGCGCAACCTCAGGCTAGAAGGATGTGCTATAGCCACTAAGCCATTGAGGTGCACATTTCTTCTCTTATTGCTGATAGCAACAGGAAACACAAAAGGCATGCCAGCTTATCAGTTATGCCAAAAGAACACAGAAATATTTAATCCACATTCTAGCCTGAGTGCAAGAATCTTTATGGAGGTAAGGTAGGATACTGGGAAACACACTCTACCCTATCTTTATCCAGTAGGGAACAAGAAGTGGCATGTGAGTCCATTGTTCAACCTGGTTTACTTCTTTATTGTCTCAGAAGCTTCTCTGACTTTCCCTTCTGAATATGCATTATTCCCAGGCTTTCTGACTACATGGTCCCTTGCCTGGTGTCATGCTGTTGTGCTGATAGCTCCTTCTAGAGCTCTAAGGGTTGATGGAAGAGGGCAAACATGGCATGCAGCTGTCTCTCTGCAATTGCTATAGCAAAGTTTAGATATAGATTTAATCTCTATCATGCATGGATACTCCCTGCATTTGTGTCTCATTAACAGGATCTCTCTGATAGACAGCATATGCCAGGTTTTTCAGAGTCCTGAGAAGTTAGATGACAACTGTATAATATCAGATCCATCATCATACCATACGAGAGAGGGATCCATGAGATGTGGTCTACTCTTGGGGAAATCAAGCCCCACTCAAACTTTCTAAACCAATATGAACTACTAGAGTGATTTTATAGCAGATCAGCTCTTCACATTTCCAGTTGTGGTGCTTTTGACTTGAGAAGCTTCAGAAGCTGAATTTACTGTAGCATCAAACCACAGCTGCAAGAGGAGTCTGTATTTCCTTTCAGTGTCATCTCTGCTGACCTCAAAATGAGACTCACTTTTGCCATTTCTCCGTGGATTATGGAGCCCTCTAATGTCAAGAAGCTGCACTGGGTGAAACGTCCTCTATAGCCCAGCTCCTCACCTTTGAGCAAGTTGTGGATACTGGCAGATTCGTTGTAGTGTGTTGAAATGCAGGATAATGTCCTTTATGAACGAAAGACATCTATTATGTATGCTAACTCTATATACAGACTTCCAATTGCGCTTCTGTTTATCCTCTGATAACTGCTGACTCCAGTGATACTCAATCAGGCCAGAGCTCAGCACCATGTCTTTAGGAAGCTGATACTTCTCTTGTTATAGGTGTTTTTACAGCAGTGCTGACATGCACCATACCATCAAGTACTGATTGGTAAATGGGGTAAATAAGCACTCTGTGTTCCATGATTATTTTCTTCGCAGAAATAGATACAAAGCAAATTTCTGGAAGAAGACAGAAAGTTAAAGTTAGCACTTAAATCCTGCCAAACCCTTACAGTTTAGGAAGATACATGGTTACCTAAGAAACAAAAATATGAAGACAGCCATGCCATTGAACCTCAAACATTGTCCAAATGATGAAAGCAAAAATAAACTATATTAATAGTAGAGAGTTTAGCATCGAACAATAAGAAAATCTGTAATAATGGCTTAAAAAGACAGTCTAATTTTCCATGACCCTACATAAGCCTAGTAATACTCCTTAGTGTCTACATGAATTTGTTAAACCTTCTCAGCACTGGGAAAACATGACTTCTTTCAATTTGGATTTGTTTGCATCTAAAACTTTCATGTGCCATAGCTTCCATGGGAGTGACAATAACTTATATTTGACGATTAAGAAACACATTATGTATTCCACATCTCAGTAAAAGGAGCTAAATAGTGTCATCTATCAGATTTCTAAAAGCAATCAAATGCACATATCCCTGCCCTTTTAAATAAGCAAGCTTGCTTGGAAGAACTGCATTCTGAGTTTCATAATTAAACGAAAAATTAGATGAAAGTAAGGGAGGCTGAGTTGATGCAGCTTGATTGTAACAACAGCATCATTAATGGTTATTAATGGTAACCGGGATAAACTGTCAGATATCATCCATGTGTAAGGAGGTAGACATGAACAAATGATGAATAAATTCATCTTAAAGAAAAAGAATCCTTGGTTGAGACTTTGGTGAACTTGCAAGCTAGGAGAGTAGGTACAACGAAAAGAAACAGGGCATTTATTTCAATTTTGGATATATGGTGTTTGAATAAGGAACCTAGCATCACACAATGGCCTGCCATGGAAAACATGATGTGATGGTTTTCAGAAGTAAGTTGCAATGAAATGCCCCTTTTGGCTCAGAAGCCTATATTCACCCATGACTAATTTCATTATGCTGCTTAAGCTGACATACTGATTAAAGGAAAGTCATTCCATTTATTGTTCCTTTTAATCATTAGGTAAACACTATACGGAGTGCTTGGTACATTTGGTAAATATGAAGCAGATCAGTTATTACTCCTCAGGTGCTGATAGCACTATCGTACTGGATTATCTCCTGTATTATCAGCAACCCATTCTACCACACAGCAACTTCTTGAAATTGCAGCATCGTAAACAAGAGGCCTCTGGGCATTTGCTTTTCTCTATTTCCAATATACATAATCACTCAGCAATTCCAGGATGGTTAAATTATCCTTAGAGCTAAATGACTTTGAACTAGATTTTTTTCCTTAATGACATCAGTCCCCCACGTGCCACTGATATCTGTAGGACTAATACACAAAAAAATCTCTGCTGGGCCACATTTTGCCACCCATTTACAGGGTGAGGTGGCTGGACTGCATAAAGCCCCCTCTGTAGCTCATGCTACTACACACAGACTACGTTGTTCTCCAAATGAAGAGTCTGCCCACATCGCTGTTCATTTGATGGCTGTAAAAGAAGCTTCATCTGTGTCAATGCTATCACCCCTTACTTAAGATTGACATTTTCAGCTTCTATGTATGACTGTTTTCAAGGCAGGCAGAGGCATTACAGCAGCAGGGTGAGATTTTGCAGGACACTCATACAGATCTAGCTCTTCTAAAGTGATAGGAACTTTACTATAGATTTCCATGACAGTGGAATTAGGGTTGAGCTTTCCAAACCCTTCTGTTAAAAAAACATATGCAGAACATATTTGAAAATTTAGGGATGTTGTAATGAGTGAAGCTAAGCTGAAACACTGGTGGGCTTCTTCCCTGTTATCTCACTTTCAGCCATGGGGAACAGCTCTTTTCTTTCCATTTGCGCTGGCACCACATGTAAATCCAGCGAAAGCAACAGACAGGGTGCACAGAGATGGAGGGGAAGGCATTATGGCACAGACAGTGTTTTTCCTTGGATGCAGCTGATCTTTCCCCTCAGATTCACAGGAGTATGGAGCCTTGCTATGCTGCCTTGGGGGAAGGTACCACACAGAAGGATAAGTCTAAATCCTACTAAAAAGGATGACCTGTCATTCTGCAAGAAGCAGCCTCCAAAGGTCCCTTGGGTAGGAGTTCTGAACAGCTCTAAGTTTGCAAATTAATATTTTTCCAGGCAGTTCCTGTCATATTTATTATTTCATGACTATTACTACTATTGGCATTTTTGCCTATGGTTGCTCACGCATTTTTGCAGAGTGAGGATAAAATTGGAACCCAATTAATTTTTCCAATTCAACTCTCACACCTCTGAAACTCAGAAAATTCTGAAGTTGCCACCAGTCTGCCTATTATTTTGTTTGCCGCTTCCCTCCTGAACAGTGGCATTGGGATGAGCTTATATTTGATATCCTGTTGTCATTTCTCTTTGTTTTCTGTTTGCAAGAAGCTGATGGCTCGTTGCAAATTGGAGAAGGATCCAGCATGTCAGCCGTCTGGAAAAACTGCAGGAGCAGGTTAGCTGGGAATAAAACCTCCCAGAGATGCAGGTTTAATACGTTTGCACGGCTTTCCCTCTTCAGTTTGCAATCACTCTGACTTCAAAGAAGCATTTTACAAGTTCCTACATTCAAAGCATTGTAGAGAAAAGTGTTTGTTCATTCTTCCCATCAGCTGCTCTCAGAAACAGCCTTACAACAGTCGGTAAAGGGGAGGGAGACATTTTATTGTTCTGATTCCTTTAGAGCAGCAGCACCTTACAAAACTGCAGGACGGTTATAGGTGCTGTGATTTTTGTAGCATCATCCTTCCTAACTTGTGTATTCCAGTTTAATACATCCTCACAAATGTGATTTTCCATAAGCATAATTAACATTTTGCCTTCTGAATGCAGTAAGAACCATTTGCTGGTCTGTCTAGAGGCTGAGCCAGGAAGTGTTGTTTCTCACTTGATAACATTTTAATGTTCCTGGGAAAGAGAGGTCTATTTGTTGAAGTTTTGTTCAAATAACACCTCAGCCAAAAGTGCTGTATCTCTTTTCACATGCAAGCATACATTTTCTTCAGTTGTATTTACTTATTTGTCTATTACTAAGGACATCGCAGATTGAGAAAACTAAAGGCATGCAAGCAAGCCTGCAGACTGCTGAGCCTAAAGACTCGTGGCCTAAAAGCAACATACACTGAGGTGTAGTCTGTTATCAGGATAAAAGTCTGGCATTGGACACTGACAAAGCTTCCTTGTCTTCAGGAAGATCAGCATTTCTCCAGTGTCTGTCTTGTAAGAGCAGAGGTTCTCCTTCTTTGAGTGAACTTCTAATGAAGTCACTATAAAAACTTTCAACCACATTATGAAGTTCATCTATATTTTCTCTTTAAAACAAAATATGAATCTTACAGAAATATTCCAGTTTAGCCCAAATTACCATTGAGTAACTAGGTATTCTTTGTCAAAAAGACAGTAAGATAGTGTCACTAATTTTATACACTGGTGCTGTGAAAATTCGCCCTTCAGGCCTCTGTCCAAGTCTCCTGTTTGCTTGATTCATTGTGGATTTTCCCCTTATCGGGTGAGTAGGTTGACCATTTGATTTCATTGTTGGTTTCTTTCCAGATGCCAGAAGTACTGAGTATTTAAATATATATCTGAAGTTCAGCAGGAAATTGAAAATTGATTCTCTACAGCAGTTATCTGAGATACGGTTCAAGTTCTTGCTTCAAGTTAGCCAGAGCAAAGAGCTGAAGCAGTCTCAGGGGGATGCCAGCTTAACAGATATTTTGGAGTGCTTTCTGTGGCATCTTTGAAGAGAAATTCGGAAATGATGCATTTGTTTAAACAAGTCTGCTGTTTGCTATTGGCTTGACTGAAACAACACAGAGGGTGAAAAGAGAACAAAAATCACTTTGAATTACTTGGTTAATATGCAGGCACCTTTTAGGGGAGACATAAATGAAGAATTGTCAATATGGTGATGATCAGCTTCTGACCCCATATGATTTTTTTTAGCTGTGCAGTAGTCACAGCTCAGCCTTCTGACGCTGGATCTTATAGATGCAGAAATAAAGGAGGTGGCTTCTGCCCAAATTATTAACCCATAGATTGCAGTAGGAGCCAGCAGGTTGGACAGGCCAAAAAGGAGGACACATGATGACAGACCACTGCTGGAGCTTGAATATCCACAGAGGCAGATGTCTGGTGTGTGGATGGCTAACACATAATGCTGCGAATTGGTGTTAGAGACTTGTGGCTCAACTTCTACTGTGAAGCTGAATTTAACCCCCTTTAGTTTTCCAAACAGCTCCCAAGGCTGCTGAGCATAGCTGAAGCAGAGGAGTACACGCCAGTAGAGCTAAGTGCTCCCTATAAAGGTAAGTGGCATGACATAAAGTCATACTTTTACTAATGTTTCTATGAATTTGATATACTAACAGAGATGTATAGACTCAAAGTGGTAACCTTTGTCATTTTGAGTCATATATAAATAAACGGTTGAAACAGCAATTCCGTGCAGAGATTAGTGCTGTTTTTCTCAGCAAAATCAATGAAACTAATCTTGAGTAAAATATTTGCAAGAATATAAAAGTGGATTAGACACTTTTCAGCCTCAGCTTAAACTTGCTTTAGCAGCACCTCCAGTGGTAGCCTATTAAACGCTACTTGGACTCCAGAAGCCGTGATATGCGAGAATGCTCAACTTTTTCTGCTCTGGCAGGAGACTGAATGCAATAATAATTCAGTATTACAGGGCAGTGTTAGTTCAATACAGATTGATTTGGTTCTGTATCTTTTTTTTCCAAAATGCATTTCACACAATTGGGTCTGGAGTGTTCAAACTTCCTAAATCATAATTCCACCAAAATTCTGGAATACATAAATTACCCTCAAAAACATACTGGAATTAGTAATAAATCAGCAGATTCTCTGCACAGCAGAAGCAATAAATCCTTCCTCTATCACAGCATACACTGTTTACATTTGCCTAGGGGCTCTAAAACATTATGAGATGAAATGATTTTCCTGTTCCTTGGTGTCTGGCTGCCATAGAATTTAAGTGTTTCATGAATTTAATTGTGAAGAGAACAGTTTAACATTTCTCAACCCCCTGTGGGGAAAAGGAAGGAGGAGCCAAGTGGATATTACATTGCCTGGAAAATGATTCATCTTTAAAATTAAGCTATGATGGCTGTATCAGGTAAGATTGAGAAGGCCAGCAAATGACCCCATGTCCATTAAAGACCCATGCAAACTGTCAAAAGAAGGATTTGATATCGTAAGTAGGGCCTAGCCTTCTGCTTGTGGTAGAATTTTATTCCAGATTGCATAAATATCTGTATTTATGAAACATTAAGCCAATTTTCAGCATTTTCCTGAAAATCTATTAGTTACTTTCAGGCTCTCTAAAAGGTATTATATTTCATTGCATGAGAATTTATCTGTCATACTTTGAAGAGAGTGTTTATATCTCTAGCAACTAAAAGCTTGTAAAAAGGCAGTTGCAACCTTTAGCTGGAGCAGAGATAGAAGAAACAAAAATTACTACTGTTCCTTAGATGTAAAAAGAATTCTGTTTTTCAATGGAGAAGGTTTTCCTGGCTTACCTCTGTTACTGAAATCCAGGAAAACATATAACTTAAGTCTATCAAACCATTTTTGTACTATTTATGGACCGAGAGGATTGCTGTATAAGCTGAGAAAAAAAGCAAACCTAATAGTTTGTGCCTCCTTTAGACATACATCCTATTATATTTTTGTTTTCCAATCCATATTTTCTTTTCTTGGTCCTCCTTTATGCCCTTTCATGCTTGGCAAGCAATACGGGAAGGATTTCTGTGCCATAGTGTATTGCTCTTATTCTGACTTGTCTGCTTGGTGCACAGAAGTCAGGGTGTGACTTGAACAACAATTTGATGTACAGAGCCTACAACGCCAAAAGAGTCTAGTGTTTTATTCAGAAGCAAATGACAACAAAATCTTTGAGAACCTGAGAAGGAGGTGGGGTGGTAAAAGGGATGTGTGGGAGAAGAGGAATGTAAAGAAAGGATCAAAGAAGATACATTTCAATTGGCATGCGATAACATATTCTTCAGTTTCCTAGAATGAAATTTGTACCTTCCAGTATATTTCACTGATGGATCCCGCACAGTAAACTTCACCTAAATTATCCCTTATAAATTTGGTTTCTAACCAAAAATAAATAGAATTAAATATCATCTTATAAATTTTGCTAATTTGCTTGCTAGTGAAGCAAAATCAGCAGTAAGAAAAAGAGTGCTGCTGACAGTTTCAGTGAAGAACAGAATCAGTCAAGTATAATGTTCATCATTCCTTATTTACTATGATAATTAGATCCTGACATTCTGCAGTGTGATGTGCATGGCTTGCTTTGTACAAGATGTTACCCACGTTATTTATCTGGGAGTTGTCTTTCTCCCCTGCCATCATCTTAACACACTTGCTTTTAGTATACATGCATGGGAAATGAATGGTTCAGAAGTTCCTGATGGGCCCAGCACCTCTCTAGGTACATAGCAGATGACACACAAACAAATGAATCTGCTTCCAGGGACACCACTGCATGAAGCATCACTCTGGTTCATTAAAGTAAATGCCTGGATGTGTGTTCAGTTGATGTTCTTTATCACTGAAAATTAGCAGTGGTGTGAAAGGGCCTCTTGAACTTCATAACTACAGTCAGGGTTAAGAATGACAGAATCTGAGCCTTGGGAATTGTAAGAAATAAAAGAGTAAACCTGACAACAGAACAGACTGGAGACTGGATCCTGCATCTCTCTTAGGGTGGAACTGTGCATTAGCAGATGGCAGCCTAAAAACAATATGTGCTGAGAGAGCTCAGGATGTATGGCAAGATTTTCAACACCTACGCGAGCATTCAAAAGAATATTGTCTGTCAGGGGTGAGGTAGGAATTTACAAGTTGCTTTTGTGTGTGGATTTCTGGAGCTATTATCTACATATGATCAGCTTGGAGATGTTGGAGGCAAGTTCAAGGCGAATTTTTACAGAATGGAATTCAAGAGCTAGTCACAATATTAATCCATATGTTTTGATGTGAGCATATAAACACATAAAACAGACCAGACCCTTATTATTAGTAGATCATGCAGCTAGGTTGCTTGAGAGAGGCAGCAGAAAATTGCAACTGAAGAGCAAATCATGATCTTGCCATCTGCCTGGAAGGAATTATTATATAGGGTTTGCTGTCAATCAGCCAACCTGTTTTGAAGCAAAGGCAGAACAGTATATGATCTTTTTTCTCCATGCTTATTTCATGCACTAATTCCTTGCTCAGAAACAAACCATTTCCAGCACTAGTACAGCACAGGGGTCTCTGGCTGCAGCCCAGCCCTGCAAACAAGTAGATGAGGTGTGGAAGAGAGTGCCTAAAGTGTTATTCTTAAACAGCAACAAAGCCCATATCTGTGACAAGGAATTAAATCTTAAGATGTGTTTGTTTAAGTGATGGTACCAGGGAAGAATTGGCTGTGGTGTATCGCATATTCATGATGATTCTCACTTTTTTTGTGTGTTTCAGTGGGAGAACTTTTCCCAATCTCTTGTTTCCACCAGAAGTACCTTTTGGGTTGCTTTCTAATTTTGGGGGTTCATGGTTTCGGTTCTGTTTTTATGAGCATAGCTAAAGTCAGAAATTGTCTCTGTCTGCCTGCTTTATCTTTTCAAAGATTTTCCTACAAACTCTAGAGTCTAGTGAGCAACATTTGTGTTCCATCCATAACCAAATGTTCCCTGTGTAGCACCTCTAACCTGAGGATGTCCAAGCATGCTAAAATGGGTGTGCTGAGGCCACTCTGTGCCCCTGCAGAAACCAGGGTATTTTAGAAGTAATATACTTAAATATAGTTTAAGACCATGTAATGACTCCATTATAGGAGTCCATACTGCAGGAGATAAGTAGCAAAGAAACCTCTCAATTTATTAATGTTTTTTTCCACCACTGGCTTTCTTTCTGATAAAGTGGAAGTATATACACAGATTTGCAAATTTAGTCAATCCCGTGGTGTAATATAACAGCTGAGATTTCCTTTGCAGCTGAGGCCAATGCAGAGTTAGTAGACTTCAAAGTGTTATTTTCAGGATAGCACCTGGAGCAATAAAGACCAGAAGTGCAGCACTGCAGAGCTGAAATGGTTCCTTGCATTTACTTTTTACAGAGGTACCAGCCAAAGCTTTCATTCTAAAATAAGATGTTTCTGAGCACAGAGTGGTGTGTTGTGCCAGGATGTGCACTTGATGTGTACTGGAGCACCCAGACATTTCACAGCCAAGAGGGGCATTAAGCTCAGAGCTGAACTCCATGCTTCTCTAGCACACAGCACAACCATCCTGGCATGTTTCCCAAATCAGTCTGATTGTGCCTTGTTACTGGGATTTACTCTGACCAAGCCATACTTTGCACCTGATAGTCTTTTTGAGCTGCGCTAAGTTGTGAACCCTAAAAAGGGTCAGGTGGCTTGAGTTTATAAAAGTTGCCGATTTGGTGAAGGAGATGAGGTGTGTGGGGTTGGGTTATGAGGTTGTTTGTTCTTGGAGAGCACAGTTGAAAATATAGAAAGAAGTTCCTGAGTTAGGGGAAGGCAGAAACAGGAGCTATACCTGACTGGGAGCTTATGTTATTGGTTAAGGTAGGTGGTTTGGATCTAGACTTTTGGCCCTGGAGAAGTGGATTCCTAGTTGGGTTCAGGGTGTGTTGGGGAGGTTCTTTCCTTTCATGTTGATGTGAGGGGTTGGGGGTAGCCAGGAAAGGACTGGTGTATTTTTAAGCTTTGATCTTTGTGGTAACATTTTTGCAATGGTTTCTGTGTACTTTTTCTGCTGTTTTCCCGATGCAAGGAGGAGGTGGGAAGCTGGCTCTGCTGGGGGAGAGTGCCACAGTGCAGCTGGGAAAGAGATGCAACATCAAGATGGGGGTGACTTGCTGCTGTGCTATAGGGAGGGATTTGTTTCCTTAGATAGCTCTGTTTCTATGTCTGAAATAGGCCAACTTGGACAGAAGGGGTTTACTTTAGCTGCTGCTGAAGCCTCCTTTTTTTGTTACCTGTGGATAATGGAGCTCTATTGTTCGTTAAGTTTAACTGAAAGGTAAGAACATAGCAATCCTAGAGGGAGTGAAAACAGCCCAGCAACCATGTCTCAACTCACTATAGTGAATTTGCTTCCCAGACTGTCTCAATTATTTTGCTTCTGTTGGATTTGTTTTATTTATGTTGTGACTATTGAAAGAGCTTGTACTTTCATGTCAAAATTGACTTTTCAGCAGAGGAAGTAAACACTGAACCTATGCTTGAGGACTGATATACTGCAACTGCTAAATTAAAGACCCAGTGTCCTCTCTGACTGTAGAAGTACCACTTTTCAGTTCATGCAGCTTTGGCTCATGATTTGTCTCCTGTAGGTGGGTCTTGGTGTGTAATGTGGTTTTAGCTCATCTGGAAAGGCAACTGCAAACTGACAATAGTAATAATTCATTCTGCAACTAGGAGTATTTCAATAGTATTTCAAGTAATGGGTTCAACTAGAGTAGCATGAGAATGCCTGGGCTGAAGGCTCTTGAGTTTGTTCTAAATGGAAGTCAAGCATCAATGCTAAGATTCTGGATTTTCAGATCAGGATGATCTCTCCAGCTAACATATATCTGATAAAGGCTAACAATATCACTACTTGACAATAGCAACATGACTGTTTAAAGTTTGATTGCTTTGCTTTTTGGTATTTCTGAATTGAAACCATACAAACAACTTGTCTCCATGATGTGAAGGTTATGTTTTGTGTTTATATTTTGAATATATCGAGTGCTATTGGAGCTTTGTTGCATGATAACAATGTACTGCACAGATAATTCGGTTAATCCTTAGCAAGTACTGATCTTGTTGGCTAATGGCAAGTTACAGATAAGGGTTGAGATTTTTTCTGTGTGCTGTCCTACATACTTTAAAAATAACTGGGACAAACTTTTTGATATAAACTTGCTTGACAAATATAGATGTGTTCTTCTCCCCTCTCTCTTTTCTCTCCTCTCAGGCATGGAAAAACTGCAAGAAGCAGAATCATCGCCTCCCAAATACAGTAATCATGGAGACCAGACATCCCTTTAACAAACAATAGCACCATCTTTAAGGTAGGCTGAGTAAAAGACCTGTGAAAACCTTTCCTTTTGTGCTCTGTTCTCACTTCTCCCAGGTTTTGTCAATATGCAGTCTTGTTATACTTAAATAACAAGTCTACATATTGACAAAAGCACGGAAGCTTCACTGCTTTGCAGTATATGAGCTACTTACAGCACTGTTGTGGCTTGGTTTGTTCTCTTGGCTTTTCTAATGGCTGTGGCTATGCCATCATCTTGCTGGTTGCATTTTCTCTGTACATTCTGGGGTGGGGGATGGCTGACAAAACCTGGTAAGCAAGGCCAGTGTGGTAGCAGGGAGAGAGATACTGTGGTGATGTGGCATGGGATAAGAAGATGGGAAGGAGCCACCAGATTTAGCAAGCAGAGCTTCTCCACTGAGTGTGTTGTGCTGTTCCCTGATGTTGCTGTATCCTTAGCTGGTCCTCCAGTACCTTCATAGCTGCACTGTGCTGGAAACAAAGCAAATTTTCCAGGATCTTGTATTTTGAAGGGGGATTGCCGTGGGCTCCCATGGCAAATAGTTTCCCCGCACATGTTCAGCTCTGCTTCTTCAGGCTTTTGGTGTGTACAGCCTTTGTGTTTGGACAGCAGAGGCTGTGGTCACAGGCAGACAAATTGCCAAGTATTTCTTTGAAGTGCTTCCTTCATGAAAAAATGATGCAGCCTTCTAGCTGAGTTTTTCATGGTCAGCGTGGTTGCCTCTAGACAAATCAGTGCATCTTGTTTTGCCACTGGGAAAGCTAAAGGAGAAGAAAGCCTGACAATACAGGCTACAGGATTTAATGCTGTTGGAGAAGATGTAAGACAGAAAGGAAATGGGTTCAGTTCAGTCACTGAGATTGGACCAGACCTCCTTCAAGAGATGAAGAAAAGTGGTGGGCACTGAGGGGAGTCTCAGGGCAGGAAAACTTTTCCTGTGTGTGTATCTAATGTGTCAGTAAGCAAGTGGATCACCACTGTGAGCATCTGGCTGAGGACTGGGGATGTGCATGTAAAATGTCAAACATTGATGCACTTCTGTGCACTGAATGTGGCGTGTAAGTGTTTGTCTGGGCAAAGCTGAAGCTGATTTCTAGAAACTCATAGATCTATGTGCTCTTCCTTGTAGCAGACGAATCATGCTTTAATGCTTGTGCTCCCTATACCACCAGGGAAAGGAAGCAAGAGCTTATGGCTCTGGATGAAGGTTGCTGCTTGGCTTGTTTTACTCTGGGCTTTGTGGTTGCTGTTCAGGCAACATGTAGGCAGATCAATCAATCTTCACATGCTCAGCTGCTGGCTTTCCATGTGGGCTGGTTTTCAATGGAAGACAAGCTGTGGGCAGGCTACAGGGCCAAGCAAAGCTTCTGTTCTCACACATTCAAAAACCTTCCACAAATCTTGTGGGCATAAGACAAAACAGGGTCCATAACTTGGCATTCACTGGAGGTAAGGTAAAACTTGCTGTTAGGCTACACTTGACTCATCCAAGGTAGGAACATGTAGGTATTGTAGGTAAATGTGCACTGACTGTTGCCCAGGCAGCAGCCAAGTTTGAGTTTGGCTCTATAGGAAAGAGCTTTGTAGGGTGGGTGGAAGCAGCTGGAGGGGATGGAGAACACAGTCTGTGAAAAGCAAAGCTTCATTGTCCTGGGAGCACTAAAGCTAATGAGCTTTGCATTTCAAAGGTGATGAGCTTCTTTAGAGGCTGCAAAACAGCGCCTGGGATTTGTCTTGTTAAATCTCTACATGGAGAAGGGGCTCCTATGGGGGTGGAGGAGAGAGGCAGAGGAGGCAGCATGCAGAAAGTAGAGGCCAGAGGCCCTTATTTGGGTGCAAGTACCAATCTGCTGTCTGCATGAGTCTGCCTGAGTTGCATATGCTCTCCTCTTCTGTGTGCATAGAGAACTGTGATAAATAGAGGTTCAGGCAGTGAGGAGCATTTATTTTTATTTGTCTATTTTTGTCGCTCAGTTGGCATCTTTAGATGAATGGTGGAACCAGGAGGAAAAGGCTGTTCTTGTGAATACAGTTGTCTTGTGTGAGCCAGTCTTTCTCAAAGACAGTTTGATGCCTGCTGATCCCTTGCAAGCTACCTTCACCTTGAAAGTATCATGCCAATGTAATGGTCTGCTTTTGGCAATCCTGCCAGCAACCCCATGGAGTCTTTCAATTGGATAGGCAGTTTTCCATTCTCTCTGACTGGGGGAGAGCTCGGGTCCTTCTGGCTGCCACCAAGAACCAGAGTGGAGATGAAAGGACCTCCTTTTGACACTTCACTTCCCAGCAGCCAGACACAGACCACGTAACACAAAGTCTGGTTTGCTCTTCTGCACAGCCTGGATCCACCCTGTCCTAGTGCTGGCAGGAGCTGCCATTGCACAGGATGCTTGACCCAGCCTTTGGTCCTATTTCCCTTCTTCCTAGAGACAAACTACTTTCAGCCTTATCTTTCCATGAGAAAGGATTTTGAAGTCTGCAAATTGTTCACTACTGTCTTATTTTTTCTTCCTATTTTCTCTTTCCAGTGTGTCAGTGTTAGTAGCTCTGCATTCAACACATGAACCCATGGGCACATGTAAAGCATCAGTCCCTTCCTGTCAAAGCCAGTGACTCCTGAAGTGAGGAGGCTAAAGTAAAGCCCCAGAGCATCAGGTGAAGATGACACTGTGCCCAGCTCAAAGCAGGATAAGAGGAGCTGTTTCATGTTTCATTGGTCCACTGAAACTTAAAATTGGCAGCAAAGACATCAAAGCAGGTGCGAGGATGCTTCTGCAAGATTTGCCAAGGACTCCTCTGTTCCTGACTGATGCTGGGAGGCAGGACAGGGAAGAGAGAGCAAGCACAGCCTCTTTAATATTCTCTTCTGTTCCTCTGATCTTCCCCTTACCCTGCAGAAGCAACATGTCCCATGTTTGTGCAGAGCTTGTCCTGAGCAATAGCAGCATCTGTCAGGGGTTACAGTGGCATTAGCCTCATGGAGCTGGGAGTTAGCAGTGCTTGGCGGAGTGACAGTTCTGCTGTACCTTACATAAATCCATCCCTGCCTACTCTGCCAAGGTGTGTGCTCACAATTTGTCTGATTCCTCCTGCTGTCCACAAGGCTTTCAGTTTCCTAGAAGATTTTATTTGCTTCTTGAGGCCCTTCTTTCCTCACACCTTCCTATTCCATACCTTTTCCTTCATAGTTTCCCTATGAGTTGTAAAGGGAATGTACCTTGTTAAGCAGGTATTATTGTAAATTCCCATCACCTGCCCCTCTGAGGTGCTGCAGAAAGCTTCCCAAAGAGGTTACTTGCATGCAGTACTTCATGGTACTTGGTGTGCACTGGTTGCCTCTCATCAGCTTCCTTGGATGCTACTAGACCTTTCTAAGGGCAGAAAGTAGCAGCAACTGCCCCTGTTCTTGGCCTTCTTCTAGGGCGTAGGGAATTCTTGGGGAAAACAAGAAGACCTTTATTAAATGGAACATATCCCAAACCATGCTTGTGCCATGTGCTTTCATGCAAAGCACCTAGTAGAAAAAAAATTGACCTTTTGAAAGCATCTCTGGTCACCATGGGACTTGCCCTGAGCCACACTCTTCATCCCAACACTACTTGGGGACCTGATGGGATCCATGCTACAGTGGTGGCCTCTGGAGGGGGCACTCACCAGTGCTCTCCAATGTCACTTCGTCACACCCTCCCCCAATTGCTTTATTTCTTTAAGATTGTAATGAAGAGCTGCTCAGGTGCACTGCCAGAGAGCAATGTAATGTTCCTGTCTGTGTGCAGGGCCAATCTCTTAGTATGTATTACCCAATAAAACGCAGTGGCTCCAAAGGAGTGTATGGGCTGTCAAGTAAACTCACTCCACTGAGATATGTGTCCTTACGTGCCAAAAAGGAGGTACTTGAAAGTAAGGGTATTATTGCTGTTATTATTTATTATGGTTTGGAGTATAGAGCTCATAAGCAGGGAACATAGTACACTCTTCTTCCACATGTTACCAGTGGAGGAAAAAAGTCTCCCACATTGTGTTACAGCATGCACCCTGGGCTCTTAAAATGGAAGTTTCTGTTTTGTCCCTGAGCCTGCCTCCTTTTGTAGGCAGAGCTGGGAGCTGTAATGCAAGCGCATAGCATGTATTAAGTCTATACAGTGGCTCTCAAAAAAATAATTACATATGGTACAGGAGAGAGAGGAAACTATTCCATTCCTGTAAATATCTACTTAAAATGCTGATAATAAATAACTGTAATAAATAATCTGAGCTTTAGCACTGAGGAGCTGCTTTTCTTCCCATTGTCTGCTGAGATGCGTCAGAAATGGAGTTGGGAGGAAAGATTTCAGAGTTGTGGCAAGGTGCTGGAAAGCCCATGGGGGCGTGTAGGAGCCTCCTGCCCTCCCCTGCCTTTCCCGTGTGTTTTGTTGCACTTTCCTTGCACCACCCCTCCCCGTTCCGTCTCGTTTGCTTCTTGCGAGTAAGTGCAAGAGCAACGCCCGGGGAATAAAGCCTCTGCCGGCAGAAATCATGCATCTCCCAGGCAGCTCATTGGGCGTTTAGTCCTTCGCCTTCCCACCAGCGCTCTGCCACCCTCCTCTGCCCATTCATACCTGGTCCTCGCAGATGAAACCAGCGGCTCTTGCGTGCAAAGTCTGAGTGCCGGTGTTCAAATGCAGCTCCGGCTGCTAAGCCCTGGCGATGAGCGGAGTGCTCGGCAGGGGCTTCCACTGAGGGGCTGTGTCGCTTTAAGGCATGTGATACTTTCCCGAGCAGGCATGTATTGAAACAGGCTCCGGTACTTACAGCATTGTATAGCCGCGTAAGTACCGCTGCTTTACTCTGCACTGCCCGCGCTGGAGTGAGGCTGCTCTGTCCTTAAACATAAACTGCTTCTCGTCCTTAAGTGTCCTGGAAGCTGCAAATTATCTCAAGATCACTTCAAAGGTTTCATCGAGCAGAAGGTGATGCTAAGGAGATGATTTAAAGGTGAAAATGAGAAGGTTTCCACCTCTCAAACCTTGGCCACTTTTCTGACGGCCGTCTGAGAGCTCAGATGTCTCCTTTACTCTGGAAACAGGATTTGTAACGAAAAAGATTCTTCTTTTTTTTTCTTTTTTTTTTTTTTTAATCTTGATAAAGAAGATTATTGGGAAGCCATTAAAAACCCCGTATTGTGATACAGATGGATTTAAAAAAGTGTTAGATCTTTCCGATGAACACTAATAGAGTGCTCTGCTCTTGGTTGGATTACTCAGGTAAGGAGCTTCTTTGGGATTTAAGATTCAGAAAGCAGATCTGGAACACATCAGATAATAAGTGGAGGAATACTCACTGCTATGTTTCTTTACTAGTGATAAGATGATATGTGCGTAAAAGTGTATGTGATAGCAGTTCTCTGACAAAGAAGTACATACAGAAATGCTTGTAAGAAATGCTGGGTTTTGAGCAAAGATAGCTTGAAATATGCAGTTTGAGAGATTTTCATTTAAAATAACAAAAAGATATAGGGAGCTAATAATAAAGCCTGAGTGGGTTGAGTAAGTCTGCTGTCCATGTGGCTGAGAATATGATGCTGGAGGAAAGACACAGGAGCATTTAGCAGGCTGTAGAAGTTTGGCTTTGCTTTGCTGTGTTTTAAAGTTCAGCTTAAATAAACTGAATACCTGAAATGTCCCTATGTGAGAGTCAGCTTTCTCTCTTCTCTTGTATAAAAAGCATGGGAGCACAAAGTATGACAAGAAGGCATTAATTCCTGAAGACATAGGAAGCCTACTGGGAGGTCCCTGATCTGAGGGGATTGAATCTATTTTGCAAGATAAATAGGTCTAAAAGGAGGAAAAGTACACTGTATACTGCAAAGCAAGCAGTTGGAAATGAAATTAATTATAAGTTAAGCAGTGTTTCAAACACTCGGTGCAGAGAAGGGAAGAGCCTCATGCTGATAGAATAATGTTTTGGTATTTTCTGTTAATTATTCTTGTCAGTTTATGTGGTTCTTTTCAAGCAATTAGATTAAAAAAAGCTTCACAAAGACTATGTGCTGCTTTAAAATTGAGGCAAAAGGCGATATGCATGTAGTTTATTACCACTGTATTTCACTATTTATTATTGTTAATCTCCTTAATGCAGAAACCCCCCGATATAGCGCATACATACTTCGTCTTGTTTTAATTTTTGTGTCAAGACGTGATTTTTCTCTGTGAGAGATTTAATCTTTGAAAGTCTTTCTTGCTCTGTGAAAATAATGTTCAGCTGATTGGATTATTAGATAGAAACCGGCACTCTGTCATTGGCTGAATAAGGAGAGTGCCTGAAGTTTGATTAATTTGGCAATATGAAATGCAGCAGAAGGCGCTGTTAAAGGAACTGGACGATGTGTAGCGTAGCTGAGCCTTGCAAAATTCCAGATCCTTGCAGGCATTGAGGAAAGAGCTGTTGAAGTTAAAAAGTAAAAGGGAATTTTAGACAGTACAATAATGAATGCAAGTATGAAACCCACAGTTGTCTATGCTGGATGTCAAAGTATGCCAGCGCCAGGAGAAAAAGAAATTGCTCTTTCCTTTCGCTATAGGAATGTTGTTAAAATTTTGACACAAACTGCTTTGTGAAAAGATCAAATTTTCTATCTGATCCATGTGCAGTTCAGTCTGGCCATGCTCCAGTCCCTTTACTACATGCACAGGTCAAACAAAAGGAAGCTGATATCATCTGGGAATGAGAACATAATTCTGAGAAACAATTACTTGGTTTAGCAGACAGCATCATGATTAAAAATTAATGTTTTCAAAAGTAAAAAACAAACTGTTACCTTCTGGGTCAGTATTTGCCTTCCATTCTTGGAGTGTTTTTGAAATGCATCTCAGCCATCTGAGGATGCTGTATGCATGTCTGTGATGCGTTTAAAATAGTTTTGATAGTGGCTTGGCATCATCTTTTTTCAGCTTCCTGTGATTTTATTTGTATTGGTTTTTAAACTCCCTTATAAATTCCGCTATGGAGCAGTGTGGGAATGTTTTCCAGCCTTCAGTTTGCATTGTTTTTTAGTCCTTGGATTATTACAGTTTTGGTTTTTTACCACTGAATTAAAGTTACCAAGACTCCTGTGTTGACATCTTGGTACCCCAGCCATTCTTTCTGGACGTGACCTTAGTTGTATGACAAGTGTATCCTGCAGGAGAGAATAATAAGACACAAAAGACATTTAGGCAAAAGGACTGAAAAGGAAAAACAACTAAAAAATGCTGTTGTAATGGAAGCTGACTATTCTGTGTGTTGTAAGGTATTGGATAATAATGTCTGTCTAATATTTTGTTTAGAGAATGGCAGTGGTCTCTGCAATGTCCTGGGTCCTGTATTTGTGGATAAGTGCCTGTGCAATGCTGCTCTGTGAGGGGTCCCTCCATCACACTTTCCAGCAGCATCACCTGCACAGACCAGGTAGGACTGAGATCAGCTGTGGGATGCCATAAGATTGCAGGCTCTCTGCCCATGCTCATGTCTGTCTTGATAAATGATTGAATAATCGTGTAATCCTTTTTATCCTTTAACTTTCATGAGTTGCTTGCCTTCATATTGCATGGCATCTCTTTTTGGTTGGTCTAACGTGTTGCGCTTTGCCAGTATGATGTTGAAATATTCATCCTTTAACATCACCTTCTAATAATTTCCCAATGCAGGAATCCCATTTCGGATAACCACTAAGTTTCTCTGTCTCTTTCTCTGTCCTTTCTTCTGTCTTTGCTAATCCCTATTTTGTGCAGTTCTGGAATGATAAGACAGAAAGACATTGTGACAGCACAGGCTGGGTAACTGCAGTTATTTGACCCAAGCTGGACATGAGTTTGTTACTTAAAATACTGGCACCAAATCTTGCTCATAGTCACTAGGGTTTACTGGAGGTCAGGCATTTACCTTGGCATAAACAAGAGGCACAGTTACTCTAAGGTTCTCAAGCTTACTTATAAAAATGAATGGGTTTGCTGAAGTGTAGCCCAGAGAAGTATTCGGGACTGTCTTGCAATGGAGTTAAATGCCTGTAAAGTCAGAATAAATCCCACAGGTTAACGGAGGAGATTGCAGCTCACTTTGACTGTTGTGATCCACAGAGACTGCACATTAGGAGTTTTAATGTGTTTTTATTAATATAGAGGGATTGTGTAAGTTTTTCAGCTGATAATTGTGTTTTGAAGAATATCTTGCTGTGTTAAAAATTAAAGAGCATATTCTAGCACATTTTTATCGTCTGGTTAAAATTAGGTGGGCCGAGAATGGTAACAAATTTGGGTCCAAATAGATGGAGGAGAAGTTTTAGCAGACTTAGAAATGGAAGATGGAAAATGTTAACTGGCAGTGATAAATCATTAAACAAAGTGGCAACTAACACTAATGGTTTTAGATCTAATGTGCCTTCAAGGATGAACAATCTTGAACTGCAAGTCTTTAGCACCCTTAATGACTCAGAGTTTTGCCAACTACTTTTATTGTCCAAAAGTCATAGGTATTGGCATTGTCTTGCTTTCTTGTAATAAAATGTGTAGTACAGAGGAATAGGCCTAGACCTAAATCTTTGATAGACCAGTTGTGGTGGCTGTATTACAGCATCACCTTAACTAATGGTGTTATCTTTACTAGAGACATTGGAAGTTTGAGAGCATTTAAGGTTTGAATGGTGAGGTTCTTATTTGGGACTTGCAGAGAAATGAGTGAAATATTTATTAGAATCCAATTGTGAGTAATGCTGTGGTTATTTGAGTCTGTCCCCCAGTGAAGGAAATAGGAAAAAACAGCCCAGCTAAATGGATAGGTAAAAGGAAAATGTAATCTTGTTTTGTACAGTCAGTTGAAACAAGTGACATTCTGGGGAAAAAATGAGAGCGGAGCAGACTCAGAGCTCTGCACATTTGCCTAAGCTTGAAAAATCACCTTTTTTATGAAGCAAGAACAGCAAGACACTGGATGCATACCAAGTGTTGGGGAAATGTGAAAAATGACAAAAATCTTTCGCTCAGAGATGTGATACAGATAGAGTGAAGGTTTTACAGCTGCCTCATCACCTACTTAGAAACAGCCAAGCTTTCCCTTCAGCAAGCCTTTCTCAGGCAGCTTCTCCACACCCTATGTGAATAAGATTGATGGTGTTCTGATCCTAGGCAGCCAATTTCAGTCTCTCAAGAAATAATCCACTACATTGACAGATGAGTGGAATTTGACACGATGTTCACCTCAGATTCAGCTTGTGCTGCACCTGGGAAGTACCAGCTAGTGAGCATCCTTTAGGGAAACTGTTAGAGATTTTGGACAATTTCTGCTGTCACAACAGAAAGTCAAGAGAGTGGGGCTTTTTATAAGGCCATGAATTTGCAGTCTGCCAACTGAGTGTGAAAGGTTGTACATAAAAAGGCATGGAAATATGTTAGCTAGCAAAATGAGTGGTTTTAATGTATTCAGCTGCAGTCCCCAAGCACACCCTATTCTTCATATTTATAATATTAGGAATGCGTCATTTACTTTTAGTTAGTCACTGTGTAAGTAAGATTAAAATGTTCAGCCAAATAAAAGTGAATAAAAAAAATGGATGCAGATGAGCCAGTGCTTAATTTCAGTAATTTAATATTTGGTATATGAAATTTCAACTTATTGAATCATGGCAAGTACAACTGTAATCAATAGCATGCTCAGCATACCTTTTCTTTCAGTGTGTGATCTTCCATAGATAATGAGCTGCTCTAAAATAAGAGTATGTGAGCAGTTCAGCTCCATCACGGGGCTACTTTGGTACAAGATAATTAAAAAGGTAGGTTCCACCTTGTCTTGTTCTTCTCATACTTTACATATAGAGTTTTACTGAGCACAGGAAGGTGCTGGTAAAAGATAAAATCCTCGTGGAGGGTATTCAGCATAGTAAACTTGATCTGAATTCAGTAGATTGCACAGGGCATATACCCATTTGTGCTACTGGGATTAATCCAGTTTTGAAACCCTGGAAATCGAGGGCAATATATAAAATGGTTAGTTTGTCATCAGAGATTTCTGAACTTGTTGGTTTTTCCTGAAACTTACTTAAGCAAGTGTTTGAATGGGTTGAAACAGATTCCTATATACTGTAGAATCACAAAGCTTAAAGCTTCCTTTTAGTGTAATATGATTTTTCAGTTTTATAACTGAATAGTAATAATAATACTTCCTTATTCAATTAGATGACTTAGCGCAAGGTATGAACCTGAAAGCAAATGTGATAAATGTCTTTATGAGTCAGTATTTGTAGTTGACTGTAGTTTTATTTTCTGTGAAATGTTGGCAGGTGGGCACAGATAGTAAGGGTATAGTAAATGTTGATTGAATGTAAGATGCCTGACACTGTATTATTTGTATCTGTTCATTTATTCGTTCTTGTCATTAACATTGGAAGGTTTGAATGCTGCTGTTAAGTGCCCTTAAGTATTGGTGTCTGTTCCTTTTGTCTCTGATAGGTAAGGCTGGCAGGGTAGATCTTCAGGCTTCTCCTCTGGGATCTGGAGGAGACCTTTGGAATAAGCTAGCCAAACACCATTGCAGTATAATTCCCCTTGGGTAATACACATGGCTTTCTGTGGGTTTTTACAACTGTATTTCATTTTCATGAAAATTATATTAGTCAAAGGATGTGTGAAAGCATTCACAAGAAAAAACTTTATGTGGAAACAAACCTCCATCTTTTTTCAAGCATGTCATTTCTCTGTGATTTAGTAAGAAACAATGGTAATGAGAAGACATTTGCATTGGCTGTTTTAGGCAATAAGATAACCACAGCTGTAGAACTGTTGAATTGGCCTGAGGATTAGAGTGGACAGGTTGTGATACATAGAGTTAGCTTAAGTGCCTGTGAAAGTCCATTGATCATCTGATTGACAGGTTTGACCCTGCCTAGAGGTAGAAAGTAGATGCTGACATTTGGTTAAGACAACACGATATTAACAAAGTAAAGAATTCAAGTTTAACAAGTAAAAAATAACCGCCAGCCGTTCAGTCACACAGTTCTTGGCAAATTTTCTGGCTTTGTTCCACAATGAGGGATGTTTTGCTCTGGTGAGGACCATCAGCCAGTATTGAATCACACTGGACAGCACCGGCCATATGCTGCTTGAAAATACAGGATTCACCTGTAAATTTGTGCAAAATAATTAGGTGCACATTAAGGATGC
>JANRGW010039883.1:0-17471 GCA_024733675.1 Psilopsiagon aymara
AAGGCTGCTATGAGGTCTCCACGCAGCCTTCTCTTCTGCAGGCTGAACAGCCCCAACTTTCTCATCCTGTCTTCATACAGAAGGTGCTCCAGTCCCTGTCATCCTCATGGCCCTCCTCTGCACTTGCTCCAACAGCTCCATGTCCTTTCATTGCTTGTGCTGGGCTATACTGTCCTTCCAACACGTATCACGGTGGTTGAAGCCCTCCATGAGGACAAGGGCCTGTGAGCACGAGGCTGCTCCTATCTGCCTACAATGCACTTCATCCATAGAGTCCTCCTGTACCAGATCTCCACAGTGATGTTCTCACTTTGACCCTGACTCAGAAGCTCCCTGCTGGCTGATCACCTGTCCCCAGACAGAGTTCCATACTCTCCAGCCTATCACTGACATAAATGGCTACTCCCGCTCCCCGTCTGCCTGGCCTGTCTTTCCTAAAGAGCCTATAATCTTCCATTCCAACACTCCAGCCATAGGAGCCATCCCACCATGTTTTTGTGATGCTAATGGTAGCGTACACCTGTAGACAAGCACACATCTCTTATTACCTTGTTTATTCCCCATACTACTTGAAACATGCTTTGTTTCAAGTTTACAGACTGCTCCTTGTCAGCCCTGCTGACTTTGCATGGCAGCCAGGAAAGCAGAATTACCTGGCAGAGCAGGACCTGTGTACCTTTCCTCTACCCAGCCCATAAATTGTTGTTCTTTTTTACCTATTAGCTGGCTACACTATCTGCCTAAGCAGTTCCCGTTAACCCCCTCTTTGAGCCTCACAATCCTTAATAAATATCCACATTTCCCTGTGCCCTTTCAGGATAGTTGATGGTGTCCTCAGCAGCAGGGGTCTGTGAGGCACAAAAGGCTCAGCACTGGAACCCCAAAGATATTTAAGTGCCTAATGAGGCAGGCAGACACCAGTAGGGTTTCCAAGTGTAGTTAAGCAGGACTGGCAGCCATGTCTCACAGCCAGTGGGCTGTGCATGGCTGTCTGTGCACCAGTTTGGACTTTGCTTCACACACCTGGGAGGATAAGCTGGTTGTTTCTGTTTCTGTATGGCTTGTTGTGCGCAAAACGGGGCTGTGAGTCAGGCCTCTTGGTGTCTTAATTTTCCAACCTCAAGTGCCAGTTGGCTCCTTCTGGCCTGGAGAGCATGCAGCCCAGCAGGTAGGCAGTGGAGGATGAGCCATTGTTTTCACCTACTTTCTGCACAAGCTCTTTGGTTTACTCAGTGCCTTGTTTGCAGCTCTGGGACATGGCACACCTCACTCTGCCAGGGTTCACAGTGAAAATGTGAGTGGTTCACTCTTCTTAGTCAACAGTCCTGCCAACAAGGTCTTTGCAAGTGCCGCCTCTGAATCTTGAAGAGCAAGTGGAGTCCTATTTCTGCTTCAAACCTCAAGATCTTTACTCTGCTAAAGTTTTTGGCTTATGACCTATGGTTGAAATAATGTAGCAGTAAACTACTAATAGTAACGCAGCAACTGCCCAGAGAGCTAGTAGGGAAAGCGGACCTGTGGGGACACAGCAGGAGAAAAGGGATGGATGTGAGTTTTGATCTATCCCCAGAGGAAGCAGGAAGCTCCTCTGCGTAGCAGGGATGTGTGAAGGATGTGGGTTCAGATGGGGAGCAGCATGGCTTTGGACTCACTCTGCAGCACAGCAGCTCCAGAGTGGGCTGGGGGACTGTTGCTGCTCTGAGTAGCCTGGTGCAGCATTACCACTCCAGTGCCAAGCTGGCCATGGTGCCAAGGTGGAATGCTGTGAATGTAACATTGCTGGGGTGTACCTGAAGTGCAGGAGGGCAGGAGACGTAGGGACAGAGGAATGGACAGGGCACATGAATGCCCTAGAGACAGATTTCATGGCTAGGACTTCACTTACAGGCTCAAGTGATGTCTCTGCACAGGGATGTCCTTTCCCTATATCCTGTGGTACGGTCACCTCAGACGAAAACCTGCAGAAATGTAATGGTGTCCTTTGGTCAGTGGAGGGCTGGGAGTGTGGGTGGGTGGGTTTGATTGCTGGATACTTGCTGCTGCTCTGCAGAGTCCTTTCCTTCATTTAGGGAGGGTTTCTAGCCCAGCAGTGGGCTCATCACTGTAAATCAGAAGCTCCAGTGCCTCAGCCAAGCTTTGCACCTCAGTTTACCTACCCATAAAATAAAGATAGCCCTCTTCCACAGAGATAGTTTGAGGGGTAATTGGTTAACACTGATAAAGTGCTTTGAGCAGCTAGAACTGTAAATGTGCCAAGTGTTATTATTATTATTAGTCCCATGTCTTTGCTTTGCTGCATCAACCAGATCAAATAGCCTCCTGGTACGGCAGCAGCTTCCTGCAGCCCCTGCTCCCCACATGGCACAGGCCATGTAAAGCAGATTAGCCTACAGCTGGCCTTTTCAGCCCAAAAGCAGCAGTTCCTGCCACCTGCAGCGGGTGACTGACTATCCAAAGAGAAACTTAAACTAAATACTTGTAAATGCTTGGCTGTAACAGGCTGAGTTTTGCTGCTTGAGTGACCGAGAACCCAATCCCTTGTTCAAAAGGGAAATGAGTTTTCCAGTGAATTTCAGGCCACGCTCCGAACCTACCTGGAAAATTAGCGTTCTGTTGGCGTTTAGCTATTTGTGCGGAGAAATGTGCATTTGTAGTTCTTTGCAGCCATTCAGAGACTGAGTTCATGCTGTTCAGCTACCTGAGTGCTCCAAGAGGGTACCTGCTCTCACATTCGCAATTTGGCTTTAACGTGTTACTTGATCAGTTTTTCCCCAAACAGTGGAAGTGATTTCTTACAGATGTGGCATTTATAGCTGCTCTGAATTTTTAACTAAAGTATGCCTTTTTGATGGGTTTTTTTGGTTGGTTGGTTTGTTTGTGACTTTGGGTTTTTTTAATCTCCTCACACACCTATACATTTCCTTTATTTTTTTTACATAGTCCTTCACACACATAATGATAACCTGCCATGACTGGCTGAAAAGAATGGTTGATGGAAATCCAAGACTAAGAGATGAACTGGTGAGTATTTGGGAAGTGACCCCCTTTTCCCTGGATGTCTGCTCTGTGAAACTTAATTCTGGAAAGCCCTGGTGTATTTTGAATTTGGTACAATCAATCAACAGCTCGAAATCATCTACTGGGGGGGAGGGTGGGGTGCCCAGACACAGAAACACTTCCATCAGGCTCATTCTCAGAGGAAACTGGCTAGAAATGAGTTGTGAGATTAATACAGCACTCAACAGAGAGGAGCCCAACATTATTTACTGGAGGTAGCAAGAAAAGGCCATTGCATCCTGGAATGGTTACCAGTGTGTAAGCCAGAAAACATGCCCACGTTTCCAGCTGCTATGCCAAAAGCTAACACACTAAGCCGCGTATAAACCTACCATCACAGGCGCATGCTTTCCCAGCACTCTGTAACTCACAAGGATATGTAGCTGCTTCATCATTCTATCCTCTGTTTCATCTTGCAGACATCTGCATGATCGACTGGTTTAGAAACTCAAATGTCTGACAACTCTTGAGCTTCTTATGCATGGCTAATGTACCCAAGAGTGTAGCAAGACACCATCTGCAACCATGCTCGGCCTGGCATGAAATCAGACAGGGAAGCTCTTTTCATCTTCTTGCACCTTGAGGTCTCATCCCAGAATAATGTTTTCATTTTTATTGTCTGTCAGTAGGTAATTTTATTCCTGATGTCAGCATCCACAATAAGCATGAAGATAGTTTTGCCTCTGGCTATGGCCATAGTGATAGCTGTAGTACCTCTTGTCCACATCCTCAAACTTAAACTGTGAGCTATTCTGGAGAGCAAATATATTCTTTGTGTATTTTATGCAACACAACAAGGGCCTGGTCTCTAGATGCTCCCATAATACTGCTAATAAATAATAACTCAACATAGAGATTAACACAGTCACACAGAGACTTTCTGATTTGGTACATTAACTTCTTTTCATGCTGTGAATGTAAGCTGTAGATGGAGATACAAAGTGCTGTGAAGATTACTGTAAGTACTCTGATCTTCTGAACCCTGAATGGAGGTCGCAGTTGTATAATAAATTGCATTAAAATATAAATGAAAAGAAATCATGTACAATTTTTCCAGCAAGAATTAGTCACAAGAAGTTCCATGGAAGAAATGACTGCATTAGCCCCAATAAAAGCCATTATTTCTTTCAGGTAGCTGCTTGAAGCTTTGCTAATTGTCTGAAGAAGGCTGTATCAGCATCTGGTGTGATATTCAGGGCTTCCAAAGACTCCACTTGGCTCAGTGATTTCTCAGAGCTGAGAGGGGTTTTGTTTCACTCATTAGATCAACTAGAGAAAATCTGCTTCATAATATGATTTTCACCTACTCACCAGAGTGCAAAGATGAGCCAGGCTAGCTGATTGGCAGCAGCATGGCTTTTCCAGTCCCACAGGAATGATCCTTGGACCCATGGGAGTTAAGAGAAAAACATTCATTAACTGCTGCAATGAAGATTCCTGCTAATACCACAAATGCCAGTTGTTTTTAATCCTGCCAATAAATGGCAATTTTCTCTAACAATGGGAAAGAAAATTGCATCTGAAACAGTTTCTCTCCTCCCCACTGTGACATATTTAGGCAAACTGACTATGGTGGTGGGTTTTGTTTTTTTACTATGAAGAATAATGCCTTACAATAACAAGATTAGATCCATTTTCCCTATGAAACATAGTTGGAGGAATCTGAATTAAACCAAAATCAATAAAGCATGAGCTTTGGAGAGCCCAGAAGAAACTACATTCTCAATTCCTCTAGCTATGCACTGGCAGCCTCTACTGACACAGGCTTGAATCCAACCTGAAGTTCATCACCAACACCTGAGAGTGCAAAACTTTTTAGAATTAATTGATCAGCTGGGCTTTAGAGAGAGAAATCATAGAATGGTTTGGGTTGCATGGGTAAAGCTCTAATGGATAGTGTGCCTGTAACAGCTTGCCGACTCATTGCTTCCCTACCCCGCATAAGCAGTCACTACTGCTGATACAACAGCAAATACTATTATGGAAATCAAGTGAGAATGTGTTCTGGTCTAAGTAGATGCACGTTTCTAAAGAGGAGGGGCTTTCCCAGTGCTGACCTTTCCACATGCTCTCTGCTGTTCCTGTGACCTCAGGACTCTGCCGCTCAGCAACCGCAGTCTGCTGCCTGGAGCTTGTCTGAGTTCAAAAGCTAACTCCTCTTCATCAGGGATGACAGCTGAGAGGGGCTGTGCTGTGTTCTCAAAATGCACACATATTCCACTGTGAGTATAAATGCAGGTGGAAATGTCTCCCTTCCTGTCCTGACAGCTGCCGTGACTCTTGTACTATAAAACAAAGACGATTTCTGAGCCAAGTGTGCATTATCTCTGTTTTGACAGCCCATCTCTGCTATGCTCACTGACATGGTTAAAATGATGCTTAGAATAACTTACATGCTGAATTTTAAGTGATTCAGACACTACTGTAGTTTAAGTTGTACATGCATGGACCGTGGCAATGGAAAGATGGTGTTAGGGGGCTTCATCTTTCACAGGTTTTTTATGCTGATAAAACTGTTCAATGCCAATATGCTGTGTTTTTACAGGATATTTTAACAACTGCACTGCTGCAGTCTCAGTTGCCCTGCACCACTAGAGCTCTGTTGGGATTTGAATGGAACCTCAGCCGTTCAGAGAACTTCAGAGCACAGAGCAAAAGCAAAGCAATTAACAGGTATTAGTCTGAAAGATCCTTCTGTTTTATGAGCTCTATTTACACATTTAACAGGTAACTTTCCATTGCAATTTACATTGAAGTGTACTGGAAGCTTATTCCTTTGTGTGCTATTTAATTTAAGAGGATTTTTTTCTATTTCTCTTAATTTGGAACATTGCTCTGAAGGTACTAAAATTAATTCCGCTAACAGTTCTGGTAATTCAGTGGTCATTACTAACTTCCAATTGTTTGTTTCTTTTCATCCAAATTCATTCTAGTTCTCTTAAAACCTTTTACTTACTATGCAGATCAGGTATGATGCATGTGAGGATGAGTTTGCCTTCCTGTGAAATGCAGCTATTTCTCAAAAACCCCCATATTGGCTGCTTCTAATATTTGCATGGAGAAAATGATAGCCTTTTCTTCTACCTAAATATGGAACCAGCAAGTACCTGATATTAATTTTCTTTGTCTTTGAAAGTCACAGTAAATGTGTGTGTGTGTATAAGCATATATATATATGCATATATACGTACACTTTAGTTGCCATGTGCCAGGTTTTGGTGACAGCAGTAACTGTGCATGACAAAACTTAGGTATGTGAAAGCTTGCATCTGCCTGATTTCACAATAACAAGTATGCACATTCAGTCAGTGTTTCTGAAATGGTTCCCAAAATACAATTGCTATTTCCAGCCCTCGGGAGTAGCAGGATCCATAAATACAACAAGCCTCTTACATAATCCACCTTATTGCTATTGTGAGTCAAGCAGCAAGGGGCAGATATTTTTTTTAGGGTGCTTATAGGTGTTTTATTTGGTAACGTGTTACCTGATAAAGAAATGATTAGGCTAACTGAGGGGAAAGCTAGCTAGAAATAGATTAAAGAAGTCTTACAGTACAGCTTAAAAGAATTAAATCTGTCAGTCTTTATTTAGCAGAGACAAAAATAAACATCAAGTTAGCAAACAAAGGACAATAACAGGAAACAAAAGGTGTAAGGGGCTAGAAAAGCCAAAGAACCACTGATGTACCATATCTTTTCTAATATCTCATAGAAGCAAAAAAACGTACACATGTAAACATACAGACATACCTATGTGTGTATGTGTTTAACACTACATTGACTTTGCTATTTAAATGTCAGACAGAACAGCAAAAGTTTTTGCTAGGTAGATGGATATAAATCATCTTTAACTTGACTTATGGGCTTGATTTAAAGATGCCAACACCCCACTTCCCCTTAGTTTTGCTCCTCTACTCACCAGAATAGTAGGAAAACAAGTTAATATTATAATCAGGCGTGGTTATGCTCCCGAATTGCACTTTGTTGTCACCAGTCTCCCAGTATCTAGTTTCTCCCCAGCATCTCAATTCCACATGTGTGGTTCTTATTTGCATTGACACAGTGCTACAAGACCCTGTTATGGATCAGAATCAGTGCAAAGAATGTTACTTCTCTGAGAGCTTTACAAAGTATGAAATGAGAGAACTGAGGAATACAGGAAGGAGAGGCAGCATGAAGAACTGCAATGCTGTATTGTAGACATTACTAAGAAGAAAAATTTGAAGAAGAGTTTTGAAGAAAAAATATCCGTAACTGTTGGGCTGTACATAGGATCCTTATAAATAAAAGGCAGCCAAAAGAATGCACAAAAGAACCCTGTTAAATGTATTACAAGTGGACTGTGAAACCTGGCACTGTGAGTTAGATCTCAGCAGTGAATGGAAATGGCAAATAAGGTGAAGACAGGCTACCAAGGCCTTCTAAAGTAAAAGACATCTGGGTAGGGATCAACATGATAGAGTAGGCTGAGCCAGCCCAGGGATGAAAAGAGAGGAATAACACAGTGGAAATGACAGACTAAGAAAAATGGTCTTTATAGCAGCGTTCTCGATAAGTATGAGCAAGACAAGGTTATATTTTTTCCAAGGCCAAAGGAAAGGATGCAGAGGTAATTGAGATTTCAGAAGATGGTAGTTTTAGCTATACGGACAGATTTAGACACAGCCTGAACATAAAGGGCTAGGGAAAGGTCTGAGTCAAAGATGATTACATAAACGCAGATAATGGTGTAATAGATAAAGTAGAGAGCACTTGAGGGAGAAGACCTGACACTATTTTAGCTGTACTGAGCTTAAAATGACATTAGGGTTGTCAATTAGCCAGTTTACATCCAGATGGTCCAGGGATTGGAGGCTGTAGTATTTGTCTGCTGCCTGGGCTGATCATGACCCAGGCACTGTGCCCTGCAATACAAAAGAACAAGGACCAGGTTCAAGAATACAGACACTGCCAAACTATCACACATATAACTTTTATAATGTATGCCCTTACAGATTCAAATAGGCACCCAGTGAGTCATCAGCCGGGTGACTCAAAGTGGGTTTCTTCCAGCTCACATCATCTTCTGGTGCCTGACCATGCAGGTGTGGGACTCACAGGGTGCTTGTGGCTGTGTGCAGCAGAAGGTGAAGTCACACTGAACACTTGGAGAGGTGCCCCTGAGCATCTTTGTGACCCCTCTGGCCTTGCTCCAACAGGTCCATGTCCTTCTTGTGTTTGGGGCCTCAGAGCTGGACGCAGAACTGTGGGGGGTGTCCCATGAATGCAGAGTAGGGGGCAGAATGAGCTCCCTTGAGGTGCTGGTCACGCTCCTTTAGAATCCTAGAACCAGCTAGGTTGGAAAAGACCTTTAAGATCGTCAAGTCCGGCCATTACCCCAGGACTGCCAAGCCCACCACTAAAGCATATCATCGAGGGCCTCGTCTACACGGTTTGTGAGCACTTGCACGTCCCTAGGAAGCCTATTCCAGCGCTGACAACCCTTCTGGGGAGCAAATTGCCCCTAATATCCAACCCAAACCGCCGCTGGCGCTGCTCGAAGCCGCCACATCCCTCTCCACCGCTCGTCCCCTGGGGAAGGGCTCAACCCCCCTGCGAACGGCTCCGCCCTCTCCGCGCGCCGGACCCCCCCTCCGGACTACAGCTCCCGGCAGGCACTGGGCCCGCGCCCCGCGGGGCGGAGCGGGCGCCGGTGGTCACGTGAGCGCTCGGTGTGGCCGCGCGGGGGGTGCTCGGCCCCGCGGCGCTGTGGCGGTGGGTCCCGGTTCTACGGCGGAGCTGCCCCGCGCTCGGCCCCGCTCCCCGGACAGGTACCCGGCCCCACTCCGGACCCTCCCCGCGCCTGCGATCCGCTCCTCCCGGCCTCCCGCCGCTGTGCCCGGGCGGGGACTGCTGCCGGCCCGGGCCTTTCCTCCGGCTTAGCCCCTCTCCGTCGCGGCCCCCGTCGCTTGCCTCTTCGCCTGCCGGGGTGGTCAGGGTGGCTGCTGGAGCCCGGTGCGGGGGTGTCTCTTTGCCGTCCCGAGCGCTCTGGGGACCCGCGGGCCGGGGGACACCCGTGGCCGGCAACCGCGGGGACTGGAAGGGTGGTAGGACAGGGGCTGGGCGGCCGAAGTGGTTTGTTGCTGTTCCTGACTCGCACCCTGACGTGCTGAATCAGTCTGAAAGCAAGCGTAGAGACGAGCGTCGTTGCTTCGATAGCAAATTCCAGTTTGCCGTTGAAGTTGAGCTCTTGATTTTTACTTTTCCCGTAAAAAGTTCTCTCCTGTTACATTAAAACATTCCGAGTGTTCACGATTTCCATTCAGACTTTTAAGCCGCTGCAGTATTCGTCTCTGACTAGCTTAAATACTTGTTCTGAATCGTGTGACTTCTTTCAGTGTTTACTGTTAAAGAGCTGAAACCTTCCATTTCAGAACAAACGTTCTTAGTTAGTTTAAACCAAGAGGTAACTCCTGAAGATGCTAGGTGGTTTCTGCCTGCTGTCTTTGCGCTATGGCAGTCAAACCCCATAATTCCCACTTTGGGTTATTGATGCTTTTTGGTTGGTTGGTTTGGAGTTTTTATTTTTCAGGTGCGTTTTGTGTAATTAGGAGCATAAGAAGGATATTAGCTGTCCTCTCTTCACGGAGGCACCTATTTTTCTTGGTACTATAGAAAGCAAATGCAGTTTTCAAGTTGTGTAGATGTTGAATGATTTGCAACTGGCCTGTAGACTGACTTGTCACAGTAGGTGCTAATCAAGACTATGTTTAAAAAGCCCATTGACTTTGCTGATTTGGGGCATTATTGTGCTCATTGCTTGCTAGTAGTCATATATTTGTTTATAATCAACCAATTTTGAAGGGCAGATATCTCATACAGGATCGGAACTGCGCAAAACCAGAGCCTCTTTCCTGCTACAGTTTTCTTTTTGAGATTAATTTGTGGTTTAGGTGGTTAAAAAAGTTAGGCTGTACAGTTATTAACAAAGCTGGTAAGTGCAGTGAGCCTTAACACACAGCATATGACCTTTGGGGCTGTATGTAGCTGCGCTGTGTGGCAAACACCACAAGAGATGTGATACAGAAGTATCCTCAATAAAATGCAGGATTTTCCCATTTTGCACTGTTTATCATCCTATGGTTGGTTAGAAGGAAACTTTCAAAAGATGCACTTGCTGAAGAGATGGGCCTGTAGCATCATCAAGGCTGAGCAAAGTCTAGTGTTAATGTATTCCTGAGCTGTAGAGTTACAGTGTTAACCAGCAATAGTTAATTTGTAATGCAAGACTAATTTAATGAGAAGTAACTGTAAATCTTCAGTATCATATGTGTTCTTTTAAAGGAGACAATTTGCCAGAGAACATGAATTAGGTAAAAATAAGTTTTGTTTCCTGGTCTATTCCTTCTGATTTCGCCAAGTTACATAGCAGCTTTCATATGAACGTCAGTCCTGGATGTGTTTTGGGAGAAGAAACAAATAAATGGCAGTATTCTTTGAGAAGGGATGCTTAACTGCATGCGGAAGGATGCCTAAATATGTATGGGGAATGGAAGCATGGTTGAAAGTCTGCATGCAATTCGCACATTAGAAACATTTATAAAAAAGCTTTAGAAGAGAAAGTTCTTTTCAGTTCCAGCTACTTCATGCCAAACCTCCTGACACAAGATAAAATGTAAAAGGAACTTGTACTGTTTCCTTTCTGCAGAATGTTTTTAGTAGCAACTATTCTGGGCTTTGCTTCCATTCTGAAAAGTAATGTTGATTGAAATATTCTGGCAGTGCTAACAACGCCTTCCTACCTGTTCCATTCCTGTCAGCTACAGCACAGAAATCAAATGCTGTCTGAAAGTTGAAGAAATGAGCACACTGTTGTCTTCTCATCTCATGCTGAACTGGGTGTCCTTGTATTTTCTACGACTGAAATGACTTATTAAACCTGGAGGCTTCTGAGCAAGTGAAAACAGAAGTAAGTGTTTTAACTGGGTTAAGACTGGGTTACACTTTTGTGTATGATAGAGCGTTTGTCTCAACAAAATGTGAAGTGATTGGTGCACAGCCTCTTTGCTGGGTTGTTGTTTGGAAAGGCTGTATGCCAGAGATGGTGTGATCTGAGTGGATCCATTAATGCATAACATACACAGGCAGATGTGGAATGCAGAAGTATCAAACTTTCTGTGCTCAGCAAGCTACCAGCCTGTTATTTGAAAGGGAGTGCACTCAAAAGTATGGCGCTGCCCCATGAACGATTTAGGCAGGATGCTCCCAATCTCTCCTTTCTTATGGACTGAAGAAAACAATGGTTCGTGGATGGCTTCATCATAGTTACAGAACCATGGAATGGTTTGGGTTGAAAAGGACTTTAAAGATCATCTAGTTCCAACCCGTTGTTTTAAACAGAGACAATCTCAATGGTACTTTCTTAATAGTATTACATGTATTCAGAGAAGCAAACCATGTAGTGGAAGAAGGGACTGAATGCAGCAGATGAAAGAGAATGGGTCTGATGCGTTGGTTTTGCATGTTCTCAAAGCAAAGTTGGAGGAAAGCCCAAGCAGGGGATGTTGTTTTAACTGTTAGTATAGGTTTTTTTATACAGTATATCATTATATAACATAAAATTTCCATTTCTCTTGTGGAATCATCAGTTAAATCTTTAGCAACAGAACTACAGTGGCCTAAGGGGATATCTTTTGAGAAGAATGAGCAAAAGCAACTGAAAGCTTTCTTAATAGAAAACTTTGAAGCTGTATTTGCTATCCCATAGGCTTTCCTGTCAACTGCATCAGCTTTTGACCATGTAGGAGGTATGCATTCCCTGCAGGGAATGCAGCTTAGAGAAAATAGACTGGGCGGGTTTAGAAAGCCCAGGCATAAGTTTCCTACAAATGTGATGCCGATTCTAGAGGTAATATGACAAATGGTTCTAAAAAAACCCCACTTGCTTCTGTCATGCCACCTAACATAGCTAAATTTAACAGCTACTTGCTATACAGGGCTAAGTGCATAGAGGGAAAGCTACTACTTTCTTTGATCCATTCACATGACTGAGTTTTCACCTTAGGATTTGGTAACCAGATATTAAGAAAGAGTCAGGAAAAAAGATAGTCATGGCAAGAGAAAGATATTATGCATAGAATAATACAGAAGCAGTAAGTTAGTAAAAGTGGAGAGAAATAATTGTTGCCATAAATTACAAGGAATGAACTTCTGACAATTGCTAGAAAACAGGCCTTAGCAAGTAATTATATTTATTGTCGCTGAAGTAGGTGCTGCTTTTTCTTGTTACTGTGATATAAAGCATGAGAACTATCTAACAGGTCCATCAGTAGATAAGTTACTCAATGTCCATGATGGCATGTGTCCTACTATATCATTGCTCTCTCACAAAGAGCTTGTAATTCTCGTACAAGGAAGCTTGCCAGGACAAAAGGCAGGGATATCACCCTAAGCTACATTTCCAATATAATTTGAAAGGAGGAAGCAATTGAGTTGGTAAGTAGAAAAGGTAATGTTACACACTTTTATGTTGGGTCTTGTTGGAAGTTGTGATTTTCTTTGAAAATAAGGTGGGCGTCAAATTCCATGAGAAGTTAAGACAGTAAAATAAAAAGCCAGCAGCTCACCTTCAAACAGAGACCACAGAAATATTGATCAGGGCAGAACTGAAGTGTTTTGGCTTTTTTACTCCCTCCACCTTTTTTTTTTCCTAAGAAACATATCCACAGCAGTGCGCAGGATCTAGTGCACTGAGAAAATATTTGCCAGACTTTCTGCAAAGCTGCTTGTTGCCACTTGTAGAACTTCATTGTCAGGATATTACTTTTTGTTAGTGCAAGGTTCTCCTAATTCTTCAGAACTACCTGGTATTGTGAGCCTGTGAAATAGGAGTGGGGAGGCAACTGGTCCACTTCTGATTTATTTGTTGAATTAGCAGCTGTTTGACTGTTGTGAACTTTCGTTCATTTGCATTTGTTCATACTGAGTCCTCTGGGAACGATGACTTGCCCTTTCAAATACAGGGCACATTAGGGAACAAGAGAATGCTTTCCCTGGGAGAGGAGCCTTTCTGATTCTTCACCAACTAATTCAGCAGTGGGTGTGGAGTTGTACAGCTTGCAGAGAGTTGGCAGCTTGAGGGATTCTGGAGTGCTTTTTTCTAAAAGACAGGAAGCTGGGTTGAGAATCGGAGTTAGGGAAACAAGCAGCTCCAGATTGCAAGCTTTTTGTGTCAGTGATACTTCTTTTGTAGGATCCAGAATATTTTTACAATGTGTTACTGATTAATTTGATTAATTGACTTAAAAACTCCAGTGAAGAAAGGCAAATACTAATACACATTCTACCTGAACATTATCCCATTGATGTATTGCTGGCATGCTTTCTGTGTTCTAGCTACGGCTTGAATTGAGAAGCCTTTTGAAGAGACTTGAAAGCTCATATGGTTTGTTTGGAAAAATGTGCATCTAGTAAGTACATGTGAAAGGGGAATGTCATTTAGACATTAAGGAAGAAGACCCACCAGTCTCATATCAGTAGAATAATGAGCATCACTTAAGGAAAGGTAAGGGCTGCAGATTCCATTACTAAGAGGTTGCAAGTGGAAGGATTTTACACCCTGTAAATGTCTGTGATGGTAAATTAAAGATAGGAGATTCTATGATCACCACTCCATGTTGACTCCACGCTGGAATAAGTACAGGTAGAAGTTTATGACTGAATGTGTGAAGGTGGCTTTTTGGTGTGCATCATAGTTGATACATTTAACTAGGATGCCTGAATTGGCCTGGTTTTAATGTCAGTACTGTATTACTTTTAAATGTTAAAATATATTTTTCAGTTAAGTAGTCTAAATGTACCAGGTCAGAGAGCATGAGTGGCATCATGGTGAGTGATGATCAGGGACTGAAGGACCTATTCCATGAAGACAGGCTGAGAGAGCTGGGCTTGTTCAGCCTGAAGAAGAGGAAACTCTCGGGTGACCTTAGAGCAGCTTCCACTACCTAAAGGGGACCTATAAGAATGCTGGAAAGAGACTTTTTACAAGGGTATGTAGTGATAGGACAAGGGGGAATGGCTTTAAACTGAACAGACGGTAGTCTTAGATGAGGTTGCCCAGAGAAGCTGTGGCTGCCCCATCCCTGGCAGTGTTCAAGACCAGGTTGGATGGAGCTTGGAGCAGCCTGCTCTAGTGGAGGGCGTCCCTGCCCGTGGTAGGGGGTTGATACTGGATGAACTTTAAGGTTCCTTCCAACCCAGACCAGGCTGTGATTCCATGGTATGTCTAATTCTAAAATTGTATTACCCTTTAATGAGATGTGTGACTACTTTTGACTTCATTAAATTAAATGCTCATTTACTAGTGTTAAAGTTGCTGATGTTTATGTCAGTGACTCTCTGATATGATAACTTGGATGCTGTTGCTGGCTTGACCCTTGAGGATTTTTGCTTTTCCATATTTTTTTTAAGGATTTATTCCTTTGTGCTTAATAAGTGGAGTGAAATGCTTTCCCCTCCTCTTTCCCTCCATTCATGGTTGCTTTAGCTTAATTTTGCTACTGTCTTAGAAATTCTTAGAGTCTTGCTCTGATCTAGATGTTATTTCTGAAACCCAGTGTATTCTGTGTTATCTCTTCTGTGCAGTCATGGTGCTGACAGATGTGGTTTTGTTTTTAGGACCTTGTGTTCTATGCTTTTAATTTTATTATGGGAAACACAAGGCAGCATATTCATACTAGCTCTGTAGGTTGTTACTGTACCAAATAAACCCCTACAGTCTTTGCATGACACCAGCATATCTTGTCATTAGAAACCTGATGTTTCATTTTTTGCATCTTCTGCTTAAATGAAGGTGCAAGAAGCTTTTTTATGTCCCCACACTAACCTACACTTACCTTTCAAGCACAGCAAACAGTTTTTACTAATATGATACTGGTTTTCTTCCCTTTGAAATAATTCCTTATTTGGCATCAGGTCTGACTATGAAAATAACAGCGTTTTTTAATTTAGACTGGCAGATGCCTTGGCAGATCATAAATGATTAACCCATAGCACTCATCGCTTTCAAGTTTCATGTAATTGCCCAGTTGTAACTCTTCTTGGAAGTCTTCTGATTGTTTTCTGAATTACTATGACAGCAAATGAAGAGGTTTAGTAAATTTTGTGCCTGTATTTTTAGGAGAGGCCTTGGAGACGCACAGACATTTTTCATTCTTGCACAAATTATCATCTGGAGCAGGTTTATTAGAAGTTTGGCTTTATCCTATGTCATAGGTATTGATGGGTGACAGAAACTGGAATGCTTCTAGGAAATCTTCTAACTTCTTGTTGCTCATTTTTACTATATTGATAAATCTGATACTTGTAAAAGCATCCAGTTCCCCTTTTAATTGTTTAGTTATATTTACATGCCCACGCAGTAACTGTTTCAACTATAATAGTATGTCACTAATGTTTTTTCATCATGTTTATCTCTTAGTATATTACTGTGTCTTCTATGTGTGGTAATTTAATTTCCTCAATCTTTCCAGATTAACAGTGAACATTATTGACTATGGGAAGTTTAAAACTTTATTTTAGGTTAAGTATTGTCAAAATTATTGTTGCTCCAAATGATTGATGTAGGTACAAATTTGAAAGTGGATTTGTCCAAACTTTTAATCCAGTAATGGATGGTCAATAATAGTAAATATCTGGAAAGTGGTGCTCACAATTTGCTTGATGCTGTTTACTTGATCTCAGATGTTTGTGGTAGTAATCCTTTGGCAGGTGCAGATTATATTGTGTTTGGCAACAAACTAGTTCTTCATGTAAAGATTTTAGGTTGTCACATGTGTGGTTTAGTCATATAATAGTTACAAATTATTTGGTGTGAAGGACCAGCAAAATGTCAAATTAGCTTTAATTTGTTTCTGGATCATAAACAATGAGAATTAGTTTACCAGGGTGTTGTCAGTCTAAGCATGGCTTGTAGGAGTTTAGGTGGACTTTCCAAGCTGCAGTGCACACGTCCTCTAATCTGTTGGCAGTGAAGAACCTTAAGAGTGGCTTGTCACTTCAGGTTTCTTAACCCTCAAAAGCTTATTTACATGTTTTGAAGTTTGTTTAGATTTTCTGGGTGGGTATGTGCTTGTGTTATTCATAAAGAACAGATTGGATCCTTGATTTGACATCTTAAAACCTGACCTTCAGTGCCTACCCTTTCAAATGTGATTGTGCCTCCATTCCCATGAATCCTAGGAAGCACAAGTATAAATATAATATTTAATGAAAACACAGATCTCAAATAGTTTAATTGTTATTGTAAGATCATTGGAGCCTACGTTTCTTGGTAGTGTTACTATATTAAATCCTGGTAACTTTAACAAAGCTTTGTTTATTAGTTCAAGTTAAATCCAGTAAAATTGCTTTGTCTCCTTGCTATTATGGATTCAGGGAAGAATGCTCGCTGTTTGTAACTTCAGAATATCATAAACAAAGTTGTCTGATTTGTTTTAAATTTGCAGAGTAATTGTACTTCTGTTCAGCTGCTGACAAGGATGAGGTTTGCATGGTTTTCAGTTTTTGTAGAGAAGTGCATGCGGGTGATACTGGGAAATAGAAAGTGTTTGCAGTGGAAAACTACTTGCCAGATTTTTCCTTCTGTGGAAGGACTGCTGTGGCTCTGTGATAATGAGAAAGTTGTAGCTATTTTAAGACTACGGTGGAGAATGGTTTTGAATTGTTCGTGGCAGTGTTACTTTGGGAGGTTGCCAGAAGCTGCCACTGCAGTTTGACAGAAAAAGAAATATTATATAAAAGGAACTATTTCATGTTAATTTAAAATGGCTTTGAAATCTTGTTTGCTCTTTCGGTACAGAGTAGTCCACTTCTTTAAAGGTGTGTCCTTGTTTGATCGGTAGTGTTAAATGAGAATTTGATCTTCTTTCTCTATTGCCTGAAGATCATAGAAACATAGAGTAATTCAGGTAGGGTAAGACTTCAGAAGGTCTGCCCTTGCTCAAAGCTTTATTGGGTCTTAAGAAACTCTAAGAACTGAGTCTGCAGCCTCCCTGGGCCCTGTTTTCACTGCCTGACTGCCTCACAGTGCAAAAGGAGGTGGGAGGGGGATTTTATTTAATTTTTCCTTAAGTCAAGCTGGAATCTAGTTTGTTTCAGCTTCTGTTGTGTCTTGTGCTCTCATCACTCGCCACTTAGAGGACTCTGGCACTGTCTTATCAGTAACCACGTTAGAAGTGTTGGTGGGCAGCTGTGAGTTGCACTGAAGCTGTCTGCTCTTCAGGCCGAGTAATTCCCAGCTCCCTCAGCGTCTCATTATAGGGCAGGTGCTCCAGGTTCTGCTCCTCTTGATGATCTTGCTGTCTAATGGGTGTTCTATAATACAAATTTTAATTACATGAACATAGTTTATATAGAGAAATCAGGGAAATGTGGGT
>JANRGW010039883.1:17481-38213 GCA_024733675.1 Psilopsiagon aymara
TTGTATTTGGGTTTTTCAAGTGTGATCTGAATTCAAAGCAAAATGGAGGTAGCACCAAAAAAAAATCACTTACTTAGTGATGTGACTGACATTAATTTTAGTGAAAATGTTTTATGGATTTAAAGGAAAATCATCCAACCAGTAACACCTTCAATATGTATTTATTCAACTTAATTAGCTCTAAATAAGCCTAATTTGCATTATTGAATACTGGAAATGAAAGAGTAGACGGTTGTAATTCTGCAGTGAAATACTCTGTAGAAATTGAAGTAGATGAGTAAATTCATTCTCCCTGTAAAATATGTTTAAGGAGATCAGCCTCATGGGGAATTGGGGGAATGTTTCACAGAGTAGATTTCCATACACGGAAACAGGCACACAAGGGTCTGCTGTAAGAGCTGCCAGGCATCTTGATGTTTGTAATTGCCTGGTGGGGTGGTGGTGTGGAGGGGAGGTGAGCACTTTCCTGCTGTGCTGTCAGGTTCTACGGAGACATTTTTCTGAGCTTCTGCAAGGATCTCTGCTTATGAGATTGGTTGTGAGTTATAGTCAGTGAGTTGTAGTCAGCAGTCAGCTGATTATTTTGGACTCGTAACTCACTTCATGTGCTACAGCTCAGCCAAAACTTATTAAATGTGCAGTAAGGGAAGAAATAATGTAGAAAGCAAAGGAGGAAGCAGAAAACTTCTAAAACACTTCATGCCTTTTCCCGTGTGAGCAGCAGAGGTACGCTGTGATTGGGGATAGTATTGAAAGACATAAGGAATATCCAAATGAGCTTTTGTTCTGGTGAACTTAGGCAGTGAGTTGTCACGAGATGAGCCCCCAGTATCCCTGTGGGCTCGCGTGACCTCTGCTGTAGCTCGTCTCTCTGTGGCTTTGCTGATGGAGTAGCTGCGGTTGCAAGATCAGCGCCTAGAGTGTGCCTGTACCTACTGCAGTCCATGTTTCCATTTTGCAGCGCAGATCTATTTAGAGTTGCCACATCTTTTTAAAAAGTCACTTTTCCAGGGCTTGTTTATGCTCATGTGTCTCTCTTGGTTGGTGCAACCTTAATACAAATTTATGTGAGCTGAAATTAAAACCACTTTCTATGCCGACGTAGAAAAACTTGGGCTGCTGTGCTTTTCTCTTTGTCCCATCTGTAATTTCTCACTTAAAATAGGAACAAAAACCATATGGAAAAGATTTTAAAACAAGCTCAGTAAATATACTTTTAACCTTTTTAAATCTCTCGTTATTAGAAGACTTCTGTGAATTAAGGAAAGTAATCTGAACCAAATACTGGCTGTCCACAAGTTAACATAGCAATGTGAAAATTGTTAAAGCTGTCTAAAGCTTAATAGTATGCAAGATGCTACAAGGAAGGAAAAAGTTCTCTGAAGATTGTAAGTTTTATTGTCAAAACTCAGGTCATGATTTCCCAGCTTCACACAGCCACATTCTTGTATAGTTATAGTAGCTTCAAAGCATTTTTGATCTGGCAGTTTGTGTTGCTGTTGTTTGTCTGGGACTGCTGCAGTGTCACTGCAAGCCCGCTGTTAATGCAGGAGCATGGGCTGATTTGTCATGATGCAGAGAGCTTGGTGCAAGTTTACCAGTGTTGAGAGGGGAGTGAAAGTGCTTATTTAAGGCTACAGTGTTTCATTTATGGAATACAAAGAAAGATGGTGTGATCTGTAATCACCTCTTTCCCCCCTCAAACAACAAAGGGTAAAACTCAAGATTGTACCTACTTATAGGGCCTGACAGAGGGTGTGTGACTAGTGAAAAGGAAGTACAATGCGCCACAGAGTTACTGTTTGGAATAACTTCAGAAATCAGTGTTTTCACGGTGTTCTAGCCATCCCCTGCATGATGTCGGGGAATGATTGAGGTGATGAATCTTGTATCATGTGATTCTGTCTTTAATCAATAGCATTTTAAATAGAAATAAAATCCTTTTCCTTTATAAGGAAGGAAATCTCGGGGCTGTTCAGAGGAGGGGGCTGGACACTCCCCCTTCTGGAGTGCTAGCTACAGTTTCAGTTTAGGAAATGGGGGATTGTTTTTAAATGTAAAAGCGCTGGGGAACATTTTTCCTTCTATGTACTGATGTGATTTCAAGAGCTGTGCCATAATTTTACAGTTTGTTCCTGTTTTCCTAAATGAAAAGTCTTAATGCAAATACTCCAAGTAGGATGCATTTCATAATATGTGTATCCCATTGCTTAAAACAAATACTAATGTCTCTTGACTGAACTAATAATGGTATTTAAACAACGGAATTCCAAAATACAGCTTCAGTTGAAACAGACCTTATAATAAGAACCAATCCCAAAGCTGGTAATAGATTTCTTGGTAGATTTGGATGCTTTTAAATAGTGACCTTCAGTTACAAGGCATTGTGTAATTTTGAAAATCAAGAGCAACTTGCAGAGCATTCCTAAAAGTTCTTGATGTCTACCTGTGGACCTCCAAAGTCTAAAATCTCTCCTGTAAATGGAACATAGTCCAGGTGGAAGTTTAAATCTCTGATTTGTGCTTTCTCATCAGATACCCAGTATGGCCTCGTCATCAACACCTAAATATAATTCAAACTCCTTGGAGAGTTCCTCAAGTAAAAGGGTGAGTGGAGCTTTTTTCATGTGTTTATGTCAAAGGTCACAGAGATCATTATCTTCCATATTTGGGTAGAAAAATGAATATTTGAATTTCTACTTCTTGAATATATGTATGTATTTTTGTTACTAAGATTCTAATGCAGTTAACTGAGTTGATTTAAAACTTTTCATAGTGGATGCGTGAAATGCTCTATCACAAATTATGAGCACCTCCTTAAAATCAATTCTAATTTATTCTTATCCTTGCTTTCTACACTGAAATATGCTGTGACATTCTTGAAAGTTTTTGGTACTTTGATGCTGTAGAAAGACTCTCTAGTGCAATTTGTAAGATACACCTAGTTATGTTTGGCTGGCTTGCCATTATAATGTCCATCTGTAGTGAGAAATACATTAAAGCATTCTAAGTCACATTCCCTTCTGCTTTTGATGCTGTGTGGCTGAGGAAAATGTAACCTGTATGCAAGAAAACAGAAATGAAGGTTTTATTTCGCTTTTTAAACATTTCTTCAAAATCAACGATTATTTTCCTATTAATCATTCTTGAAAATTACTGAATGTGGGAAAGTCACAAGTGAGTAGATGAGTAGTGTGTAATGGTTGTGAATATGCTGTTTAAGTGATTTCAGTTGATTTGTTCTTCCCAGCCTAGTGTACTTGGAAAATTAAATGCAAAAAGCTTTCAGAGAACTTTCAGTGTAGAAATTTAATTCCAATTAATGTAAATACAATTAACTATCCTTTTAAAAGGAGAAACATTAAAACATTCTTATGTTTCAGATCTGTCCAACCTTCAAATATATAATAGTTGCAGTTTAGGATAGTGGGGTGTGTTCCTGGTATAGTTCAGTCTGTCGGTTTCTACTGTGGAAGAACCTGTTTTTCCATGCAGAACTTACCTCTTAAGATATTGTTTGGTGGTGGTTGCTGGTTTTAAATCTGGAACTTGAAGGAATTGTAAGTAAATACGATGTTCTGTTGTTACTTCTCTTCCTTTAGACTCTAAAAGATGGAACTAACTGGGAGCAAAATGAAGACATACCTCGTCTGCCAGGAGAGACTAGAGTTACAGGTATGAAGCTATGTAGCTGCCTGGTATATGCCAGACTCTTGAACACACACTGCATGTATCTTACATATGGCATATATGTATCTTACGGATTGTTTTGTAATTTGGACTGCTTTGGGCTGGGTGTGGGTGTAAGTCTTGCTAAAATGGCATGCGTCTTTTAGTTAATTGTGGTAGGGACTTTTTATTAGTAATTACAAATAACTTTTTAAATCTTTGAAATCTTTGTTTGCGTACATGGTAGATCCTCCAGTACAAAGAAATGGCAAGTTAAGATGTGTCATAACTGTACAGACCAGGTAGCACATGTCTAGTCATGAAAGCCACTCCTAGCTTTCCAAAGTGAAGAGAATTCTACCCACTATGTATCGGCATCTTGTATAGTGAACCTTAGCCCAAACTGACTACCCTGAGTATAGTCTTATGCTTCCTTCACACAGCATGGCATGCATGTAGCTACTATGTGCTTGTTAGCCTTTACGTGCAGTAATGCTGTAGCATAAGGAAGATTGTGTACAGTGGTTTCTTACACGATGGAAGCTCTTCCTAGGATAGAGTCCTCCCACTAATGGAAATTTGTGTTGGGGTGTCAGAATGCAACAGAAGTGGTCTGTTTAATTTGTGAAGCTTCTCCTTCTCCCCTGCTCAGGATTTGTTAGGTGGGTTTGTAAACAAGATTGGCTGAAGTGAAACAAAAGTGGTGATTCAGAGGAAGTAGTTATATTTTTAATGAGGAAAGTTGTGGGGAAGACATGAGGAAGAGGGCGTGGGACTAAGATGAATGTTTGATATGAACCTTATGAAAATTGTGCTTTGGGGCAGCATGCTGGAAAGAGCATGCTTGTTGTGGAAGGCAGACAAATGGATTGGGCTAAGGAAACGAGTGGAAAGGGAGAAATAGGTGGTTTGTAGTGCTTCACTTAACTTTAATGGCACTGCTTCAGTTAAATCTTCCTTTTTTGAGTAGTATGTGTTAGTACTCGTTTTGTTACTGCCCTTGCTGAAACAGTGCTGATGGCCCTGCTGTATTTGAGTGCCTCAAATTGAAATGTAATGTTTCTCTTCAGGATGGTGAGTTCCCTAAACACTTTGCAGCTGGAACTACTACTTCAATACAGAATTGGTTACAGAGCACTGACAGATGTAGTAGTGTCAAAAGAAGAGTGTATTTTTTCTGTGATAGTGAATAGATTGGTTTAGTAATCACAGAGAGGACTTAAATCTGCTCCCTGTGTGTCCTGCCCTCTCCCACATAGTGCCGGGAAGAACACAAATGTAAATAGGGAAGGCTGCTGAAATGTGCTGATTTAATTTGGACAAGTGTAATATATGAAACTTTAACGTTTTCTTCATTCAAGTGCCTAAATTCAGATCTACTGCTTTCTAAATTCATCTGAGTGCTGCTCTCTGTTTATTTTACTGCTACTTAACTAATGCTGTCCTTAGCTCTGAACTTTTTTCTTTTTGCAATCTTTAAGAAATGCTGCATTTCTTACAGACAAGGAAGTTATTTATATGTGTCCATTTAATGGCCCTGTTAAAGGAAGAGTGTACATCACAAATTACAGGCTGTACCTAAGAAGTGTGGAAAATGTGAGTAATATGCCACAATTACTTCCATGGGATGAATTGGCTTTAACCCCCTTCCCTTCACCCCCACTGCCTTTGATGTATTTTGTGACCAGTTCATTTGTTTTAGTTTTGGCACACACATGCTTGTGGAATTGCATGGGAGGCTTTTTACTTGAAGTGGTCTGTAATGTTTGTAATAACCATATCTTAACTATGTAATGACTAAATAGTAATTGCCTTTGTGCCACTGTGAAATCCATATGAAAATGGAAGTTCTTTAAAGTTAAATGTGTTGTAAAAGTGTGGGTTTTGCCTGGTAAAATTACAGTTTAATCACACTGAACTGATACCTTTATCTTTTGCCTGTTGAAGCTTTTTTGATAGCTGTTCCCTTTACACTTATTCTGTGATAGATTGAGGGCAGCAGCTAATGATGTGCAATACCTCTTGAAATGCTTATCAGTAAACCAAGGTTTTGATTGTCCTTCTTGTTGGAAAAGAAAAGTAGTTTGTTCAGTCGAACCTCACGTGGGTGCTGGGAGCGGTAGTGTGTTTGATAAGCAGTGACAGGAAAGAATAAAATGTGCTTGTTACCTGTTTCATAATTTATTCTTCTTAAATAAGGTTTTAGAACTATTGAACTGAGGTCTTTCTGGTTGCAGCTAACTCTACTAAGTAATACCTTTTTCATTTTGTTTTACTGTATTCTGAGTATCGATAAAGCAGTCTGAGCAAGCAGAATACATCTTTCAGAGTTTTGCCACCTTTGTTCCCTGCATACTGTATTTGACATGAAGTATTTTTGTTGCATGTTTAATTGGATGATGTTCAAACTGTGAAGTGACAGTACAGACTTTATAACATGTTGGCAGGGGAGACTCAAATCAAATGCAGAAATAAACTTTTGCTTCCTATATGTATTTAATGTCTGCTTTCTATTCTCAAATGTGTAGGAGCAGTTTGTTTCAGTCTTCAGATTAATCTTTTCCTTGAACTTTCCTTGCAGGATCCAGTTGTGGTGTTGAATGTTCCATTGGGTGTAATTTCAAGGATTGAAAAAATGGGAGGGGCTTCCAGCAGAGGAGAGAACTCATATGGATTAGATATAACCTGCAAAGTAAGACTCTCCAATAATTCAATAGGAAATGAAATCTAGAGATTCCATTTCTCACTGCTTACCTATTTATGGGAATAAAAATACAAGTTCCCCACAGCTAAATTTAAAAAGAGATTTTTGGAACTGAAGAGGAAAATACCTATTGTATAAAGGGCTGTCCTCTCTGCATGTGAGGAGAGGGATTAGTCTGCCTTTCTGACTCACTAACTGAAGGTAGGTTTTGCATGGCAGTCATGTTGTAGGGCATTATTCCTGTATTGCTTCATTATTTCATTTGTTTTATAAGTAATTTTTTTATAATCCTAAAATGTTCTTAGAACACCTCAGATGGGGGTTTTGTAAGGTGTAAAGGAAGTGAAAAAGCCTATGAACAGCTCTCTCTGCTTCCTTAGTAACACAAAAAAATTACGTTGCCATGAAAAATTATGATCACTGGGGAGTTCCCAGTGGATAATTCGGGATTCTTTGACTCGTTAATGAAGTATGTATACACATTTGATTCTTTAGTTAATGCACAGATTGCTTATTTTTGACGTTAGTGATGAGAAAATAGCTAGGGACAATGTAGTCTAGACAGATAATTGGCAAATTTTCATTTTGAAAACAGAGTAATTCCTATCCTGCAAATATTCAGTAGCTCAGGAGACTGTTTAGTGAATAAGATACAGTCATTTTTGATGGCTTTGTGACAAAGCAGTGATTGTATCGCAGAGTGTGGTACTGCTTTATTTGTGGAATTCTTATGCTCTATTTTATTTTATGGGATAAGAAATAAAACTGAACACTCACAATGTTTGAGGTGTGTTGCAAGCAGATTCTAAATCACTTTTAGTGGATAATATAGCATTTGTATGTCAGATAAAAATATCTTGCTGCTTTGGTTCACTTAGAAGATAATGCCTTTGTTTTAGGACATGAGGAATTTACGGTTTGCGTTAAAACAAGAAGGGCACAGTAGAAGAGATATATTCGAAGTCCTCACAAAATATGCTTTTCCCCAGTCACATAACTTGGTAAGTTGCATCATTTATACTATTGAGTTGCTTTAATGCAGAACTCTTGCCAAGTAACTGACCTGCTAATGGACATCATAGCTACTTAAAAGGAATAACCACGAAATCTGGTTTCTGCATAAACGAAAGAGTTAATGATTTTACAAATACGTAGATCTAAGTGTTGTAATTGTACAAAGTAAAAACATGTTATATGCTCTATGTCAGGTAAACTATTGAACACTTATGATCCATATGGATTTCATTGCTTAGAGACTGCAAGTTATCCTCCCTAATTAGGAAATACAGTAGTACATGCCTTGATTTCTTGAAAATGTTTGATTATTGGGGAGTCTCCAAGGCAATGATAAATATGAATAACCAAGAGTTTTACTTAAGAAAAAGGAGACACGTTAAGACAACACTTGTTTTACTGATGAAACTGATGAAAAATATAGCAGGCAGCTGCTATAGTAATGAATTTACACAGATTTATTTCAGGTTAAAAAATGATCTTACGAAAGGAATTGAATGACAGTGATAACTAACCATTATCTTCTGTTTCTATGCCAAAATCTTTGTATTGTGCTTGGTGTGGATAATTTTGGCAGCTTTTCATTAAATTCTTCATTTTGCCTTTTTTAAAATTCAGTTTACACTTTGTGGGATGGTTTCATTTAGAATAACTGAGTAACTGTTAGAGGGTTCTGCTATGAATCTCTAAGAACTTTGTTCAGAGAATTGTTGAGTCTGAGACTGCAGCAAGAATCTTCTCTCAAGATACATATCAGTCAATGGGCTACACTCTATACACATTTAATTCTTTAGAATGTTTTTGCAGAAATTCAGCTTTCTGTATGCTGTCTGCAATGAAAGCATAAGGAAAAAGAAATGTTTTTGGTTCGAATATTTGTACTGTTAATGGATAGGTCTCAAGAAATTAAACATTTCTACATTTGGGTAGGTGTGAGGAGTTCTACAACAGGCTTGTTCGTGAGTGCAAGTTGCAAATATATCTCTAACTACTGCTGGCATTTTTTGCCTTTTGCAATATGAGAGAATGATTGAAAGCGTAACAGGATATATGGACTTTGAAAGGATGATGGAAAGGAGAAAGCTATATGTGGAAAAATTATAGAGAAGTTTGTGTCAAGAGGGGCTTCTGTTGCAAGTAGGGCCATAGATTGGGGTGTCCAGGGCACAGTTGAGCCTAGTCTTGAATTTTTCCTGTGAGGTGTCTGTCATGTCTCTGGACAATCTTGTACAATATTTGATCTTATGGTGAAGAATTCTTTTTTTCCTTGCATTGAGGACCTGTATGGATTTGTATGCAGTGCATATGGACAAATTAAGTTGCAACTGACTTTTAGAAGTCCCTTGTGGGATCCAACTACAGGGCTTGAATAACCTGATGATGAGATGTATGAGATGATGAGACTTGTGTGAGGTTTTGTCACCTCTGCCCTGGTGTTCCAGTCTAGCAATGGTCATGAGTAATGTGTGGAGTAGTGCACTTCCTGCTTTATTGTTGCACCTGTTGAGCATAGTACAACTTATCATTACATGGACTGGCCCGTTCTGAATGTAACTTGCCGGTAGAATTTACGCTGAATAACAAAATGCTCAGTCAGGGAAGAGGTGATTTTGCCTTCAGATTCAGCAAAGCACAAAAACTGGGGAAGACAGTGACGATACGAAGAATGGCTGTACTTTATATTGCCTGGCTATGTTTGGAGCAGGATATAACCATTAGAAATTATGATTACTTTGTAGTGAAGTCAAGTATTCCTATACTATATCATGAAGTTGCACCTTCCCTGATTTTCTAATGTCACAAAGTGAATAAGCTCTTAACTTCAAAATGAGCTCAGCAAATGTGTGGTATTTTTTGTGTTCTTTCATTGTATTGCAACAAGCAGTTTAAATTGATACTGCCAAAGGTGCGTGTTTCTGCCTGGTTGATCATCCATGCCTTGGCTTTCCTCGCACGAGTTTGAGGCTCTCTGATGAACCAGATAGAGGATTAAAGAAACTAAGGCTAAACAAGGTAAAAAAATGAAACAAACAAAAAGCTTTACCCTGAGTCATTTCCTCAGTCTTGTCAGCCCAGTGTGAGGATGGAGTTGAGGCATCTGTGGCTGGTTGTGAATGAAGAGTAGTGATGGGACTGCCTCTTTCAATGGCTGGTTTAGGACAAGGTTTCACTGCCTTAATGTGACAGTATATCTTGTCTGTGCATGCCTGCCTTTTCCTTTGAACGTAGACTGGCACTCTGACCATGCAGCCAGCTCCATCAGGGAAATCTTCCTATAAAGAACGTGCTGTGACTTCACATGGCAGCTGGGTGAAGATGGCAGCCTCCTGCTACTCATGGGCTCAACTCTTGCTTTTTCTGGTCTCCTCTCTCTCTCCTTCCATTGGCCGAGTAAGCCAATGCAGCTCACTTACCAAGCACAAAATATTCTGTTTTCTGAGGTAGTGTTGTGCACTTTGAGGAGTCCAGGTTTGAAATGAGTATGCACCAGAAGCAGGGCAAGAGAGGTCATGTGAGTGGAATGGGGAGCAGGCAGGAGAGAAAAGAGAGGGATGTCCTATTTTTATCAGTGTTTTAACAGGTAATTTTGCTCAGACTACCACGTGGAACTGCATTCTTGATCTTCAGCTGGTTCAGCAGCACTGATGCTTGTGCAGCTTTGTGGTGGAAAGGAAGCATCATCGGGGCAATAATGGTCTAGGCCTTTGGTGCCCTGATTTTTATCTGTATTTTTGTTTTTTATGTCAGATTTTTACCTGTCTGGTTTTTATGTGTAGTGGAACTATGCGTATCCTTGGAGCTGATCCTAAGCAAGAGCTTTTAGAGGTGCCTTGCTTCTGTTTTCTTCATGTTATACTGTTCTCTGACAAATAGATGGCAAACACAGGCCAAAACATTATTTCTCAGTAGAGTGTACGTACTGTTTTCAAGATTTTTCTCCATCATTATATGAACAGCAGTGTTTGAAAGCCTGTAAAAAATCACTGGTCTGTTTGCTACTGGTTGATAGTTTCTCAACATTATCCTGTGTGCTTGCTTCCTGAAGCTAATTCTTGGGTCTCTCCAGTTTGAGCATAGTTTAGGTTCAGATCTCCTGGAATCGATAACACGATGTAAAAATCTGACTGGCAGCTTAGTTGATGTGGAGCAAGCAGCATAATCCTTTGTTGCATTTACGGACTTGTGTTAATTGACAGAAAATTGTTGCCAAGTGGTTTCTTTTTTAAAGTTTGTTTGGGTTTTGTTTTTTATTGAAGCCAACAAAACAAAAAACCATCCCTCCCCCAAATGTTTGTAGAACCCCACAAAAGATGACATATATGTAGTCTCTGTAGTTTAGTTTCTGTAGAGCAGCTGCTTCATTTCCTTATCTTATCTCGAAACTACACATCATTTTCATAAGATCATTTGCCACCATCATTCCTGTGTGATATATGTATTTATTTCTACCCATGATAGCTCTGTGGGAATGCCAGTTTTGGTGAGACACACTGGTAGTCATGCTGTCTTTGACCTCTCCTGCTCCCGGTGTAGCTAGTTATCCTTATAAAGTATGTGAGAGTCAGATCATGCGGGTGTTGTCATAGGATCTGTAAAGATGATCTTAAATAGCAGTGAAGTCCGGTGTGAGTGCCTGTCCAATGGAGAACTTGATTTTGCAAAAAGCATCTTGGCTTGGGACTTCATTCTGAATGACTTCTATCAATCTCAGTGCAATACTGGTGTAAGGTTACCATATTCACAAGTGATCACAAGTTAATTATGTAAATACTGTGATGCCTGATCTTAGCTTTCAGGCGAACAACTGGCTGAGTTGCAGTAATGGCATATTAAAGGCAGGGATAGTGGTATCTTTAGTTTTAAACACACTGAGAAACTGACAGCCTTTTCTACGGAGTAAAAGCTTAGTGATTTATAATATATGAAAAGCATCAACCAGTAAGTTAGAAATAGAAAAAACAATTTTCTTTGCATGTTTGTGAGACCTTGTCATAGTTCTGCTGCTTTCTTCTTTTGTAATGCATAGAGGTTGGGCAAGTATTTAATAAATTGTATATATGTTGTATGCTGAAGTAGCATGTGTATCTATCTACCATGATTCCATAAATAAATATGTAACCATTTGTAAATAGACTGCTTGCCAAACTGTGTTGTCAGATTGCCGGTGCTCTCTCCTTTATCTCACAGAACTACATTGTGTTGTGAGCAACCAGTGTATCGCATACTATTTTTCTGTGCAAAGTGATAATGATAAATTGGAAGTCAAAGGCAAGTACTTAATCTGTAGGAAGCCTGAAAAAGACACTGCGTGTGTTGAGATTGCAGGTTAGCACCTGCATTTTCAAAATTGCTGCAAGGAAGTAAACAGAATTATTTGCACAGTGAAGCATAAAAAACAGCTCACCAAAAAACGCTGCAAGACTTTAAAGCCTCTTTTGAAGTGAAGCAATAGCCTTCTGCTTGAAGTGAAGCAGTAGTCTTCTGCTTTTAGACTATAGATCTGCAATGAAAACCCTACTTCCAGTCTATACAAAGAGGCTTTAATTTGCATCTGCAAAAATCTTAACTGATTATTATGAGTCTTACTTGGTTTAGCAAGTAAGGTATAGGTACTGCTAAATCACAAGCCCTGCGCCCCGTGTTTTCTGACTGGTGGGTTACTATGCTTTTTTTTTTGTCTTACGTCTTTAGTGCTTTCCTTGGGTTTTTTTTTCCATGGCAGTTGGAGAGAGTTTGGAACTGATTTTTAGATAGACTAATAGGAATTGTTGGGCTCCCGTCAGACATGGAAGTCTGAACCTGAATGTCTCTTGTGTGCAGGCTTTACTTTTAAATTTCCAGCCATGCTTCTTTAGTTTCAACACATCTAATGAAGCTGCAGTGGATTTAATTCCTGGGAAAATAGGTGGGGTGCAGTAGGAGCTGTGGAGAAGTGCTTTTCATTAGAGAGGCAGAATTAATGACAGTCTGAGGGAGCAGAATTCTCTTGTGTGGAGGGAAGAAAGAAATGACTATAGGTTAGGTTGGAGGCTCAGAGTACCTACAGTATTGTTTGGAGAGAAGGAGAGTTTAGGAGGAATATACCATAGATGTGGAGAGATGGGAAGGTGTGTGGAGGCATTTTTTGCCGCCTTTTGTGTGGTTGCCAACTTTTTATTATACTCTGGTATTTGAAAGGCTTTTTTGTGTGCACGATGGTGTGCTGAGAGAGGCAGGCAGGGCTTTTCTGCTTTGTGGAGCCCTATGATTCCTATAGCTGGTCATGTAGTTTGCTTCTCGAGCCTTCTTCTGCCCTCTGCACTCTGAAGGATATAAATACACCCAGCTGGTCAATACAAAATGCCTGTGGGCAGTGAAGTGACTTCCCTGTTTTCATCCTGATAAAGAGCTGTGTCTGAGGGCATGAATACAAAGGAACCTGTATGCACAAAAAGCTATGCCTTGTATTTTTGCTAGGGTAGCCCCTGAAATCTTACCTCAAGTGATACGAGAACAGTGTATTGTAAGTGGCATAGTTTCTTTTTCCTGTAATTTTTCTGTCTCATTTGCCTGCTGCACCATAGAATTGCATTCAGATTATGTGCACTGTCAGATGTAAGCTTCCTCTATGTTAAATTAAATCAGGACATACAGAACAAACACACTGTGCTTAATCTGTAAACTTGGGTTATTTAGGACAAAAGTGGAAATACGTGGGTCATTAGTGCAGATGTGAAGTTTACCTGAACTATAATAAATGCTTCTGCGGTCTAAGTATGTGTTTGTGACGCTGATAAACCCAATTATAATGAACAAATCAATTTGGTTTGTCATCAAAATAATAGGAACTCCAAAAAATAAGTGTTATTCAATAGAAATTACTTTAGGTTGCTCATATAACATTTTTTCTAAGAAATATAATGAACAAATGTGTGCTTAATATGTTTTGTACTGACACAAGTAAGAAAATACAATTATATCCAAGCATATATCTTATGCTTGCTTAAGTGTCAGTTTCTCAGTATTAAAATGGGGTTGCTTGTTACACTGAAGCTTGAAATTAGAACTGTGAAAGGAGTATAATTGTATGTGGAGTTTTAAATGCACATTCTGCTACTCTGACTTTTCTACTGTATCATGTTGGAATGCCTAGGAGGACACAAATTTTGCTTACATCTACTGAGCTGCTTAAGTGGATATGAGTATGTGAAAATCTTAGGTTGACAAATTACTTTAAGCTGTGTATTGTTGAATGGAACCATGCTATGATTGTCAGAGTAGGAAAGGTAGGGTTTTTAACTCTTAAAATGCTTTATATATTGCTTTGTATTTTGCTGTGAGACAGGGGCCTAAGGGAGGCTGGAGATGTTGCTGTGTTTCTGACTAGCATTTAGCCTGGACTAAAGCTCAGGCCATCCTCGAAGAGTATTTTCAAAACTTGAAATATCAAGTCATAAGTGAAAGGCCGTTGGGGGTGCTGGGGCAGGATTCAGATCTTTAATCTCTTCTGTACAATAAGTAAGACTTCTAGTAGCAACCACAGTAACTGCACAGTCTGTTCCCAGTGTGTGCGTAGAACTGTGTATAATTTGTTATAATTTAATCAGCTCTTGCAGGAGAAAAATAATTTCTAGTCTTCAGGTTTTTATATGCTGCTCAATTTTAACTACTCTTCTTGTTGGGGTATACTTGAAGAGCTCTCTATGAATTGCTGTATGAAAATCTAAGCCCAAGTTTGGCTCCAAGCACCTTCGCATTCATTGTAGTGTCCTGTTGTTCGTTAGGCTGCAGATTTTTGCTGAGTTGATTCATAACTGCCAGTGGGGTTTTTTTCTTCCTTGAGTAATATACGAAGAATTTGAAGAATGAAGACATTCGCTACCATGAATGTCAACAGAACTGATGAAGTTTAATTGTCAGCTTTAATAGCTGTGGGTTGTGTGACTGAAAGCTTTTGCAGCAGATGTGGTAAAGCTGCCATAGCAAAGTGTTTTAAGTGAAACACACTGTACATAGAAGGAAATTATTCTTTCAGAAATAATTTTGTCCATCCCCTCCTCATGCCAAGTAAATTTATCCCTGTTTTTTTAAAAAAGGTGAAAGCAAAATACACTTTTCCATCTGCATTCTTGTGGGTTATTTTATGGGTTACATGAACAGCACAGCTGCCGCTTGTTTCTTTCTAGTTTGGAGCAGCACCCTCTTTATCAGTAAAATCTCCCATGAAACACTACACTGTAATAAACTTGTATTGCTTAAGCTGGGTAGTTTTTAAGTTCTCACATGGGACTTGCAATAAGTGGCAACTTAAATAATATATTCCTGCCTTTGAGACATCTTTTAAATGATCTGTTAGGATTCCTGTGTTTCTGTTTTCTACGGTTATAAGATTCTCCTTTGTCTCTGATTCCTTGGTGAATTCTTAGCATAGTTGCTCTTCAGGATATGGCAGATTCCTTTGGGGAGGAGGGGATGGTTTTTGTGCATAGCTGTTTATTCATAGTTCAGCAACTCACTTGCACCTACTGCTTTAGATGGTGATTTTTCTATTTTGCTGTATTCTTAGCTTGCAATGAAAGCAAATGAAAAACAGCATTTTTCAGGGTTGGGTTTTATTGTTTAATTTGTGATACTTGCATGTACTTCTGATGGATTTTTTTCTTTTTTCTGATACAATTGATGTCCACCTCTTTTCCTTTCCTAATCTCTCCCTCCATCCCACTTGATAGTAGAGTTTTTTTAGGCAAAAGAATCAGTGATGCTTACTTACAATGAAGGCCTACCACTTTAAAAATGGCGAAGAGGTTCAGAAAACACAACTTGGGAATGCATTGTTCACTTCTGCAAACTTGCCAGTGAATGTACTTGCTCTAAAATACTGATTTTATTTAAAAATCCCGTTTCTAGAAGCTGGTGGGATAAGGTATATTGTGTGAGCAGTGACATCCTGTTAAAATACTTGTTTATTTGAAGCACGAGGGGAAAAAGCCCTCCTTCTGGAGGGATTCAGTTTTGTGTTTTGGTTAGAGCTGTTTACTGTTTAAACCGTTGTAACATATTAGGCTAAACATAATTGCCTCGAGCCCTTAAGGTCTGCCCTCATAAGTTCTAAAGAAACCTCTGTCTTGAGCATGTGGTGCACTTGGGAAGCATTGCCTTACCCCAGTAGATGTAACCATGGCACCTTAGAAAGGTCTTTCTTGCTTGTCAGGTTTTCTGCATTTCTGCTTAGTTCAGAAAAGCAGAAATGCAGGAAATGATTGCCTTTGAAAATGATGTATATTTGGGATGTTAAGTTTTACCATTCAGTTTCTTCTTTTAATGTCTTTGAAAAGCTAGGAGACTTTCAGCTTTTTTGTTACAAACAAGCTATGATGGGCTCTGGAATGCTCTCTGCTCTGGCTGCTGTTGCTTCATTAGCTCAGGACAGCACATTCTCTTCTGTGTTCTGTAACAACTTAGTTTCATGCTCCAGTTGGCATCTGAAGGATTTGTAAGCCACCAAAATCCATTTTCTCAATGAAGGAGATTCTTGAAATAAATATTTCTGCTTTCATCATAAACTGTAAAAACAAACCAAGTTAAAACAGGGGTTAGTTATGTAATAGAGCCCACTTGGAATTTGTTGAAAGGAGAGGGAAGCTAAAAGGTACGAGGAAGTTCTTGGAATCCTGGGTGAGGATGCTGAGTCTTGAGAGTAAGCGATAAAGCAAGAGAAAAGTCGATAGTGTAACCTGGTTTTGTATCGCTTTTAGTGGCAACTTTCTAATTTTCATGGAATTTTACGATAAACTGGATTTCTCTTAGTAAGGATCAGTTGGGGAGGGGATACAGAAAGAAGGCTGCTTCCTAATGGCAGTGAATAGAAATTAAAATATTTTTATGGTTTCAATTTAGCATCTAATATTTTAGGAAGTAATTGCAGCTGCAGCTATTGTCACTTCTTGTTTCAACTATTGCCACATTTTCATTATTTCATTACAAATCTGTATTGTTTGTTCTCGCTCTTTGCTTTGCAGTCTTATACACACCAGATTTAAATGGAGAGAACGGGGCTGGAATGGGAAAGTTTTGTGGCAGGCATTAAGTTATACTTCATGATGATGATGAGCCTTCATATTTGCCACTTTCAGACAGAGCTTGGTGTAATAAGTTTCCTTTGCATCCTACAGCTTTTTTTTGCATTTGTGAATGAAGAAAAGTTTCCTGAAAATGGATGGATGGTGTACAGGCCGATGTCTGAGTACAGGAGACAAGTGAGTTATTAAAGTTGCTGTTGCCTGGTGCTTTGCTATCTGACAACTGACATAGAGGAATTATTGTTCGTACATTTCTCTTATGAGCCCTTTTGTGGGGGGAGCTGAGAATGGGAGAAGATGGGAATACAGCTTGGAAAAAAAAGTAAGGAAAAATAAAACGCTGGAACCTTTAAAAAGAAAGAATAGATCAGAATGTCACAGGAAGGTAGTCCTTGCTCTTTGGAGGAAGTTATTGATACCTCTTACAGTGTGCCACTGCTCATTGAGCAGAGGACAGGGAGAATGTGCCAAATATGTAACTACAGTGTCCTAAATACAGGTTTGATTTGGTCCACCCCTTCCTGAAGTGAAGGTGAGGGAACAGATAGTTTTAGAAACAGCATTGCTTTACAGAAATTGTGTGTCTCTCTGTATTCTGTGTTTCTCTTTAGGTGATTTCAGAAACGTCAACGAAAGAGGATGATATATTTGATTTTAAAATGTAATTTAGACAATTTATTTTTGCTTTAAATATTTCTTTTTCTTTTAAGCAAACAATAAGGACTACCTTAGATATTTTTGTCCCTCCATAGTTTTCTGGTTTGAGGTTTAGATGTGTAAGATTCAAAAAAGATAAAATACACCCCCATGAACCCCACTGTGCACATGTGGAGGTGAAGAGCTTATCAGTCTTTCTCAGTTTCCTGGCTCCTGTTTATGAAATGCCTTACTGAGCAGACTGCAGCTAAAAGTTCTTGTTTCTCCATAAGTAAGCTACCCTGAATCACATTTTTAAACCCAAGCTACTGTCAGGCTGCAGGGAAGAAGGGTGGTCCCCATCTTCTCAGAACCGTAGTGTCTTTTCAGCAAAGGAAAATGGACAGGCAGAGCTTTGAGGGAGGGGAGAAGGTGATTTTTCTTTCCTAGGTCCCCCAGTTAAAGAAATACTTCTGCTAGTTTTAATCACTATTTTGAAACTTGTTGCAAGAGTAATTTGTGTGTGTAATAAGAATAGAACTGTGTATGTAAAAGCATGAGAGATAGTTGTTTAAAGCTGTGAATCCGTGAGCAATGAGCTGTTTTTGTGTGGTTTTGTAACTTTTTTCTTCTATTGTTTTGAAGCAGTGCTATAGTTTAATTAAATTGGTAGGTTGTTGCCACCATGTGGCCATAAAGTCATGTAAAATTCAAGAGCAGAGTTATAATTTCTACAGCCAAAAGTACATTGAAAAAACTTTGTGTTATGTTTTAGGGGCTGCCTAATGATCGGTGGCGAGTAAGTTTTATTAATGAACATTATGGGCTGTGTGACACATATCCATCACTCTTGGTAGTGCCGTATAACGCAACAGATGATGATCTCAAGAAAGTTGCTGCCTTTAGGTCTCGAAATAGAATCCCGGTGAGTATTGTGAGATGGAAGCTCCCTGGCAGTGTATCTGGTTTAAGTATGTGTCCAGACAATATTTTGCTGAACACGATACAGGATGCTTTTTTTGGAAGTGGTTACAGCAAGAGTTTTGATTGGCTGGTGGTTTTTGCTGCTTGAAACAAGTGTCTTGGCCAAGCCACAGTTCTGTTTTCCCCCCTCAACAATCACTCATTCCAACTTGGTTGATTTTAACTTGACTTTTCTATGCTAGCTTTACAGATTCCCTTAATGAAGTATGAGCCTCAGACTGCCGTCTGTACTAGTTTATTGACTATTGTTGGATGCACGTAAAATGTGATCGCAACTGTTTTCCTCCTGTAAGCAAACCACATGGCATTTAAACATAGTTCCAATGGTCAGTCCTAAAATAAGACCTCATGCATGGTCTGTGGAGTGAGTTCTTGGGCTTTTTAGGCCTTTAAACTAGGATGTACAATTTGAGATAAACCTATTTGACATTTTGGGTATATTTCTGTAACTGAAATTCTTTAGGGTGAGAGAATTTTTAGGTATCAGCTCCTTACAGCACTACAGAAAATACTCATTTCTGTCATAGTACAATCTGTTTTAACTAGTATTTCCATTTGGCAAACTCAGAAGAGGTGCTAGATTCTTAGCCAGTATGAGAAAGCTGCCTTGAATCTCACTTAATTTCAAGCAGATGCAAACCTCAGTATTATAAATATTTATTAGATATGGTATTCACTGACTAGTGAATCCCACATCTAGAATAGGCTAGGCCTATAATTATGCATTTACTATATATGCACACACGTGTATGTATAATATATGTGTATAAAATATATATGGCTTATATATATGTATATATACTGTGGGCATAAGTTCTTATAACTGAGCTGTATGTTCTCAGTCATCTGAAAATTCATGACGGGGCTTTTGTGTGCCTGTACCAGTGAGAGTCATTTCCTTAGTAATAGTAATTTTATTCTTGTCAGGAAACAACCAGTCATGCTCACCCACACACACACTGACAGGTCTCATGTCTGGGTATTTCCCTGGGCAGCTCAATACCACTTGTTCTTGGTAAGTGTCCGCTGTCTCACAAGAACAAGAAAGGCAGCATGTGCTTTGCCCAGAGCCTCCCCTTTGTAAAGAGGGCTGAGGAACAAAATGTGCTTTAAAGAGAAGGTTAAGCATTCAAGGTACTGCAGAAGGGTTCAACTTTCCTTCTTTGTCTAAAAAAAGGGAAAGTTCTCCAAGAACTGGAGCGTCTTAGTCGTAGTTTCTACAATGAGTTCGTTCTTTTTAACTGTTTATTAGTTTCAGCAGACATTGCTGTGTTTGTTTCCAGTTTGCTTTTCAGAATTATTTGTATAACCTAAAACTTGTAAGAAAATATTAAAGTACACTGGATTACAAAGGTAAGTGTAATTCCAGTAAGAGTTAAATATGTAAGAGAATTAACTCTTAAAGATTACTATTATTAGTAAATTTTATGAGCCTGAAGTGGAAGCAGTTGACGTCTCTGGGCATTATATTTTGAAGAAATAAAGTAATTTTTTATTTTCCTATTATCTATTTTAGAGAATAAATTAAGTTTTAAAGTTATTAGAAGAAATATATTTTATTAAAAATGACTGTGTTTTTGGCATGTGACAGGTTCTGTCATGGATTCATCCGGAGACTCAAGCTGTTATTATGCGCTGCAGTCAGCCCCTTGTTGGAATGAGTGGCAAGCGGAATAAAGATGATGAAAGATACCTTGATATCATCAGGGAGGCCAATGGGCAAATCTCAAAACTGACCATCTATGATGCTAGGCCCAATGTCAATGCTGTTGCCAACAAGGTAAGCAGATGCTTAATAGTTGTGTTTGTGAAGGAAGGTGGGGAGAAGACTGACTTTGAAGTTTTCTGTGAGGAGGTTTTTGGGAGCATTAGTAATCTTAGTGTAGATAAATTTATGTAATCAAATATATATTTACATAAGCAAATGCTAAGATTTAAGGCCATGACAGACCTGGCAGCTCTGAGAATACCCCTTCATCTGAGGAAGAACATGGAGAACAGAAATTCCTTGATTGTGTGGAAAACAGCTTCCTTCTGCAAGTAAGAGAGGAGCCGACAAGGAGAGGTGCCATGCTTGACCTCGTGTTCACCCACAGGGAAGGGCTGGTTGGAAATGTGACACTGCAGGGCAGCCTTGATTGCAGTGATCATGAGATGATCAAATTAGAGATCTTCAGGACAGTGAGAAGAGTGTGCAGCAAGCTCACTGCCCTGGGCTTCCAGAGAGCAGACTTCCTATTCTATGATTCTATAGAATAGAGATACTGTGCTACTATGCAGAAATGTAGGTGGTTGTCGTGGTTTAAGCCCAGTCAGCAACTCAGCCATGCAGCCCTTGCTTGCTCCCCAGTTCTTCTTCGCCCCCACTCCCAGAGGGATTGGGAGGAGAATCATAGAATAGTTAGGGTTGGAAAGGACCTTAAGATCATCCAGTTCCAACCCCTCTGCCATGGGCAGGGGCACCTCCCACTAAACCATGTCACCCAAGGCTCTGTCTAACCCAGCCTTGAATGCCGCCAGGGATGGAGCATTCACGACTTCCTTGGGCAACCCATTCCAGTGCCTCACACCCTCACAGTAAAGAGTTTTTTCCTCATATCCAATCTAAACTTCCCCTGTTTAAGTTTAAACCCATTACTCCTTGTCCTCTCACTACAGTCCCTAAT
>JANRGW010039886.1:1678-54732 GCA_024733675.1 Psilopsiagon aymara
GCTTGTCTCTGAGCCCTTTACTGTGTGGAGCCCGCTTCCAGCTTGTCTCTGAGCCCTTTACTGTATGGAGCCCAAGCGGAGAAGCCTGTGCTAGAAAGACACCCAAACTTGATGTGGAGGTAGCAAAAGACCAACACGTTATTATCGAAGGCTGAAGAGCACCAACTGCTGGTTTCCCACTGCCTCCCACTGGGGAGGGCTCTTATCTGGTGGTGGCTTCATGTTGGTGGCTGGTTGCTGAGATCTGGCAGTTTATCCTCCAGTCAGTGTTTATTATATTGGTATTTAATAGCTGAGATTTTTCATCAATGAGAAGCACCCAGGGGAAACAAATCCAATATGCATAAATGGTGATCCTGCTGCTGTTTATTTTCAGGATGTCAGTGTTTTCAGTGCAAACAAGTTTTGTTTGTTTCTTTGCCTGGATAAAAATAATTAAAAATGCCTTTTCTGATTCTAAAAGGACTGGATTTAAACTGTATTTATATTTTATTTTATTGACTTATTTCATTACTTTAGTGAAGAGCAAATCAGTCCTCAGTTCAGTCTTTGCTGTGGCCACAAGTGGGAAGCCCTGCTGTAAAGCTTTTTGCTTTGGACCAGAAATGGATTAGGGGGTTAGAAAAAGCTTGTGGGAGAAGTGTTTACTGGTTTTAACACTTAGTAGTCTAAACACAAACATACATATATACATAAATATACATATATAAACATAAACATACAGATACACATGTATCTGGAAGCCTGAAATACACGAAAAGGGCATCAGCACTTACAGGTCTTGGAACCCTGGCAATGTTCAAGGCCATATTGGACAGAGCCTTGGGTGACATGTCTTATTGTGTGGTGTTCCTGCCCACGGCAGGGGGATTGGAACTGAATGATCTTAAGGTCCTTTCCAATTCTAACTATTCTATGATTCTATGAATGCAAATACTCAATTCAGCCAGTAGTTTAAACTTACTTCAAAGTGCCAATAGGTCAGTTTCGCTTTTATTTCCAAGCTTTGTATGCAGAGATACAAAGTAACACTGACTACTTGTATCTGTTCCATAATACCTATTAATCACTGTCTGGTTCAAGTAACTCAGTGCTGCGCCGGGGTTTTGAAAGGTGGTGCAAAGATATGAATGTATCTGATGAGAGCTGTATCAACAGAAGCAAATGAATCCTCAGAGGTGATGGTTCTATATCAAGAACAGGAAAACGTGTGGGAGGCAGCCTGCTTTAGGCAGGAGTCTTGGGTAAATTTGGGAACATTAGGTAGATTTAGGTATGTCAAGCAAAAAGGGCTTGAAAACATAGTTCCAATAGAAATTGCTATTACTTGAATTTTCTGGTCTTACATACGATATTTTCTGAAACGTACAATAAAAAAATACATGTTAAACTAATGAATCCTAGTCTTTAGAATGCAATTTTTTTCCTAATCATAACTTGAGGAGGGCAACAGTGAACACTTTCTTCTGCTTGGTAATGAGAGATTTTTATGGTAATTGAACTTCAGATTTCAGTGGTTTTTATTTTTTTCTCCTGACAGAAATAGCTGTTTGCATAATGTGTTTGGTTTAGGCTGACGAAGCAAACCTCATTGGCCTTAGAAGACTTCATTCCTTTCCTTCTTTCTTCCCCTTTTTTCAGTGTCTTATTTAAAATGGTCTTTAATGCAAATGTATCTGCAATAGATTTGCAATGTGTGCAAAAGACTTATTTTATAGGAGGCAGGAAGTGAGGTGTCAGCAGCTCTTAAAGTTCTAGGAAAATTTTTACTGTGCTATCAGGGGCTGTAAAAATGATATTAAAAGTATGGGATAAGGATTGTACAAGATAAAGATCATTCTTTTATATAAACTTAGAGTAGATAAATAGTTTTTTACCTTCTTTAAAAAATAATTGTCCTATAACTATAATTTACAGAATGATTCTTTCCTCATGCACCCATATTTCAATTTCCATGTGTACCGGAATTGCTAATGCTAATCTGAAGCAAGACCAGAAAATTCTAGATGGAAGAGCCTGAAGGGGGTGGGAAGGGAAACCCAGAGGGTTTGTATTAGTTAATAACTTGCAGACTTTGTTTTTAACATGACTATTTTAATACAAGTCATTACATGATTTTCCTTAGAGCTTCTGTGAAATGTCCAACCATATTAAAATGGAATTCACTGGAGAAAATACTTTAAGGTGCTTAGAATAAATAATTTTATATAGGGATGACAAACCTTTCTTGTGTAGATAGAGTATGTCAAGAAAGTCAAGCAAAACAAAAGAAAAAAAGCTTTTAAAGTGGTTTTTCACCCCCTTTTGTTCTTTGTTTGATCAGTCTACAAAGGCTTATTACTAAGAAAAATACGGAATACAGCGCGACATGTAGATTTCTTCCTCTGTTTCTTTCTCCACCTTGTGATCATGTGCACAGTCACAAGCATGGAATATCTTGGTGTATCTGAGAGAATGCCCTTGCCTGTTCAACACAGATCATGTAGTATCTGAATGATACATATGCATTTACAAACGAGTGAATTGCTGTACCCATAAACTAGAAATCTTTAACACAGAAAAAGAAGCATAGCTTTTATTGTTTTAAAAAAATCTGTATTTCTGTAGCAAATATCTAGCTCATCCTGGTAAAGTGTTGTCCAGAATCACACTGTTGATTTGTGCTGTGGAATTGCTTTAATTACAAGTATTTTATTATACTTTTGCTGTGTTCCTGGAGTGATGGACCTTTCTGGTAGACTTCACCTGCCATGTTCTCATGCATTGTCTTGTCATTGTCCCCCTCTGCCGCATGCAAAATATTAGGAAGATGGTTAACTCTGTAGCGTAATACTTTGCAAGGGTCTGTGATATTCTGTGTCGTGACCATAGTGTGTTCACTACATGGTGCTACTCAGTGTGTGTCATCAAAAGGATTTTAAAAAGGGCTAATGAGAATTTGAAGCAAACAGTGACTGAAAGTAATTAAGAACTCAGTATCTCCCTTAGGCCTCTGGAAATGCTCATCTCTGTACCAGCTCTTCGCTGTTTCCTGTGAAGGCCTTCTAAATAGACAATTATGCTGAAAAGTCCTTGAGGATACAGGCAGCTGTATGCAGAGTCCACTGGTGTCAGTGGTGGTCACTGGAATTACATGTATCTGAGGAATTTGCGAGGGTTTGGACAGATGGTCCTTCCCCAGTGGTGGTGGGAGTGCTGGCACGGTGGTGGAGTCCTCTGCTGAAGTCAGAGGAAGAGTGTACACACAGTGCTCTGGAAATCACTCTTATAGCATATGTCAGATCTGTTATAAACAGTCTACTATTTATAGATAACATTCTTTACCAAATATTATTCTTGGCTTAAGAGTGATGTTGTCATATCTTAAGGCATGATAGTAGCTCTCTGTCACAGGGCAGACGGTCGGTTTGTTTTTGCTTTCCCTTCATGCATGGTTACATTAGGACATATATATATTTGATTATTTTTCCAAAAAAGGTTATTTAGAGTAATATTATTGCTCTTAAAAGTTTGTGCTTGGTAGTTATTTATCTGTAACATGGTAACTCTTCAATTATGCTTAATATGTTGTTTAGCAGCTTTATACTTACTAAGGCTTATTGTTTAATATGTACGTTTCTAGTGATGTGGCATATTTGTTTCCTTATTCATTACCTAAATGTAAGGATGGTCAAGAATTGATTTACCCAGCTCTAGTGTATTTGCAGAACTCTGTTCCTGCTGGGTTTTTTTTTTGTTTAAGCTGCAACAAGCAGTTTGGCAAACTGAATGCATGTCTCACACTGCACGTTCTGTTTTCAGGAAATGCAGGGGAAGAAGGGCTCAAGTCAAGTGAGGATTTCTGGGTAGCTGCATCAGGGATTATGAAGTTGCATCATGCATTCTTCCTAAATTGTCTCTATCCATCTGCCCCTAATCTGATTTTGGTTTAAATCTGGGCTAGTAGGTATGGTTGAGGCTATTGGTTTGAGCCTGGGTTTGGCTTCAGCCTTAACTGGCAGCACCTTATGGCAGCACCTTGCTGTGGGAAAGTGGCTATTAAACCCACATGCATTTATTTTGACAATGCTGTCCCAGTGTTCTACCTGCTCTGTACTTTTCTTTGCAATTCATTGTTGCTTTTTCATAGTGTAAGTGACCCAATCTGACGCAGATTTTAACCTCCTTAGTTTCTTCCAAGTTTCTGTAATATGTGAACAGAGATATCATTCAAGACAATTTGGTTTTTTTTTTGTTGTTGTTTTTAGGCTCTTTTCCTTTGTGCTGTTAAAGGTTCCTGCTCAGGATTGCTTTGATTTTAGATTGATTTGGGTTTAGATTGCTTCACTTGAAATAAACCACTGCTCTGTCATGTCACAAGCAGCACCTCTATGGTAAATCAGAGAGAGAAGCGTGTTCCTGAAAAACTGGGTACTGAAATGTCTTAGTTTAGTTCATGGTAGGAACCAGACCCTTCTCTAATGCAAGGGTTAATTCAGCATTGTAATAAACCCTGTTGGGTGCATCAGATGTCAGCTGGTTGTTAAAACAGATGCTCTTTGGATTTGGCTAACCACAACTATTGTTGTTCTATTAGCATTTTTAAAAATCTCGATTTAATGGTTGAATAACTCACCTTACTGTTCATTTATGTGAATAAAAATAGAGGAATGAATGTGAATAATTTTCAGCCAAGTAAAAATTCTACTAAATTGTTTTGTTCTTTTTATTAAAAAAAGCAAAGTTTTAAATTTCTTTTGAAACACAGTAAAACTTAGATTTGTTGCTAAATTCTATCCGTTACTTTGGTTTAGTCTGGCAGCAGCTAGTCCTCTATCTTCTAATACTTGCAGAGTTTTCAGTTTAAGTTCTTGTTTACCAACCCCCAGAACTTCTTTCAAGGGGGCTATAAATGTTTTAATATGCAGATTGGTTTTGAGTTGTCTGCGGAAGATGTTGTTGCCATCACTGTCTCCAAGAAATAAGTTACATTATTGTAAGCTTTGGCTTCTGTGTTCATTTGCAAGCAGCTTTCATTTCAAAAAAGAAAAGAAAAATGTCAATAATTTGTTTTCCTCTTATAGTCATTTGTTTCTGGAAGATAGAGAAGATGAGTGGCTTGATAAAATGGTGTTGACCAGTTCAGCCGTTAACAATGCTATCTTTAAATAGTCTTTTACACTTTCTTAGTATCTGTCTGTAGAAAATTGTCATAGTAAAGCTACATATCCTGCGGGTGAGTTCTGGAAAAAGATTATTCTTATTCCAATGGACACAGTTTCAGCTGACATAAATCAGGTGGGTAAGTGTGTGGGATGGTTAGGACTGTATTCAGACCAAGTAATAATAACTAGGTTGGTGCGTGGTTCACATTAGTGCTATAGGTTTGGATCCAGTATTACTTAGGTAGGCAGGAGACACTGTATCCAGTTCCATAAAGGCAGAGTAAAGAGTAGTGAGCTGTAGGTCAGGCACACTGCTGTGCGGGGTTCCATTCTGGATGTTGATGCTATTGCTGCTGGTGTTCTCCATCTGGCAGTGAGAAGGGAAACACTGGGAAGACATTGGGGATGATGAAATGAGAACTAGGGGATCCACAGCTAAGCTGTCATCTTTCAGCTCCTCCCAAAGGTTTCCTATAACAAAACAAAAGGAATTGAGTCAACTTTCTTCATATATACTTTTTGAACATTGTTTTACAGAAGTCTGTAATTATACAGTTAGTTTGCTGTGTGTGTAGGTGTTCTTAAACACCTGTGATTGAGAAAGGAAAAAGATTGCTTAGATTATTTACTTGTTATTATTTGTCTGACACCTTAAATTAAAATCTGAGGAAGCAGCATTAGTTTAAGAAAGTTATTTCACTTGATATTTAAAATTCTGTTGAAAATGTGTACTTAGGAAGCATAACTTCTATTGGGAAAAAAAAAACCCAAACCAACCCAAATCACTAATTTTGAAAAAGGAAATTGCCTCTGTTATCTTTAGAAGTTATGGAAGAGCCAATGGCACTTTATGGGACAAATCTGCAAATAATACTACTTTATGTCTGGCCTTCTTGTATTCTTATGGTGCAGCGTTCTCTGAAGTGTAAACTAAATCACTGGGTATCTGATTGACCTGACAAATCAAAAGATCTGAAATGGGACTTTTTTCTAATGTGTACCAAAACAGTTCTCATCTTTCTGTGCATAGCACAGCAAAAGCCTGAAATAAACTACTGCAGGAGGGCTATACGTTTCATAGTTATCATTGAAGATTTCCCCGTGGGGGCTGTAGCAGAGAGACTTGCTCTAAAGCTATATCCACCGCCTGCAGACTGTCAAATGGGGTCATATTTAGCCATTTGCTAGAATAATTCTGATTTTTAAAAGAATTAATTTTAATGTGTGTGTGCATAATGATTTTACTGCAGCTGTACAGGCCTTGCCTTCAATTCTGAGTGTTGATAATTTTGATGGAATTGTACCAGATTGGTGAAAAATATTCACAGTATAAACGAGCACGTTCCAGAATAACTGAATGAAGTGGGAAGAGGATCAGAGAAATGTGTGGAATGCCTGAAAGAGGAAGAAGCTGAGGATTCAAAAAACTGTTGTTAATCTTAGTAAGTGATCTGGGCCTGGCAGGATTGTGGAATAGTTGTGACAGCACAATGGCACTTGCTGAGTCATGTAGATTATGGAGGTTTCTTTTGCTCTGTTTTTTAGATTGCTTTTGTACCACATTTTGCCTGCGCAGGAAGGCAATTTTTGCATGTTATGTGGTACAGCAAGAGCTTTATCGTTTGGAATACGCAGGTTTTATTTATATATAAACACATATAAATACGTATATATGTATGCACATGCACACATGGTGGGTTGTTTGGCTTTTTTTCCCATATTTGCAATGGAAAGCTGTGTCCTTAATGTTCAAAATCCTGTCCGTTCAAGGTGATTCAGTTATTTAACATTAAAAAACCATTTACTTGTCAGCATCACATGACTATTTAAGAACACACCTCAGCAAATATAATTGTCCAGGGCATAGATCGTGCCCTGAATGAATGCCTTGTGAAGGAGTAAACAGCATTCCTGTGAGTAGAGTTGTAGAAGAAGCTTGAATATTGATACAGAAAAAAGTTGATGTGTTAATTCAATCAAAATGACTTCTCTTTGTGCCTCTCACATGGGAATTCTCTTGATGTGCATTAAATAATTTTGAGTCGTTTTAAGTGAAAAATATCAATTTAAAAAATACCTTCTGAGTACTGTATTGTAATATTCAATATCAGCAGTTGTAATCGAGAGTAAGCAGTTGGGTTTTTAAAACTGGATATAAATCTGTGGTGGAAAATCAGGTAACCTGGTAAGCAAGTCTTGGTAGCAGTGGCAAGGACAAATAGTTAAGAAAGAAGGACATACATGCCTCTGTTGCAGTTGCAGATTGTGATGTGGTATAATAAACCTGACTCTACAAGAGAAAATTGCCTGAGATGCCTACCTTGGAGATCAAAATCAGTCAGGGATGGATTAAGAGCATCGATATCATTGCTGAGATCTCCTTCCTGCATGAGCGTGTCCTGCATTGTCCTGGCCGTAGAGTGCTCTGTCAGCATCTTCACTCCACAGCTGGGGGGGGTCTGGGCCGGCAGCGGTGAGTCCTGGGTGATGCTGGGCTGAGTTCTGAGTTCACTCTGAGCCTCCGCCGAAGGAAAAAGGGTCTGAGGGTCGGGTGACTGTTGCATTAATGTACTTGAGATTTGAGGAAAACCCTGTGGTGATGTATAGCACGCAGTTTGCTGGCCCCCGAGCAAATTTGGCAATGGGTTCTTGACATGTAGGGCTCCTGATGCGTGGATACTATGTAATGGCTGTGGTATGCCAGAGGAAAGCGAGGGCTCGCATAAGGAATGGGATTGGACTGCCATCTGCCTGGAAAGGGATGCAGTTGCAACTCCAGTCGGACTGCAGGACATCATTGAAGACCTCAGCTTTTCGCTTTTGTCGCCTATCAGTGTGTCAAGTTCTTCTACAAAACAAGAAAAGAGTCCACGGTTAACTTACTCCTAACAGAGCCTCAGTCTTCACAGCTTGCAGCTGGAATTCTAGTGTTCTTTAGGAAATGAGAGAGTGGAATGGCACATGAGTGCTAACCCGTTTATGATCACTCTTAAGGCCTGAAATGCTTTTCTAAATTAGCATTGCCAAGTGAGTATATAGTAAATTGCATCCCTGTGTTTAAAGGCTGAATACTATCAGTTAATTTCAAATTTTATTATCTACCACTTATTTTAGTGCTGGTTTTACTTTAAAGTTTAATGAGATGTCAAAAGAAAATGTTCCTTTGGTGAAGCTTCTTTATGCCTATTTGGAAGCATTCCCTCAAACCCAGGTCTTATCTAATTCTGCTTTTAATTTTTATTCTTTGTTTTGCCAATCCCTCTGTACCCAGGAAAATTCTTAAATGCTTTCCTAAATGCTGTATAAATTCTCTTATAGATCTTGATGTCTATTGCAAAGAAAAGTTCTGGCTTCCACTGTTTGGGAGCAAATACACTAATATATTACTGACCTGGCTTTGCCATACTCTTCCTTACAGCAACTGGGTCTTTCCTCTTCCATTTCTGAAGCTCCTCCTGCATCTTATCAATTTTGGCTGGATTCAGAGCCCACAAACAGCCTTTCCGAGAAGAATTGCCTGACTTGTTTTCAACTTTCTCAAAGCATTTGTTCAAAGATAAGTTGTGGCGTACAGAATTCTTCCAGCCGTCTGGAGCTGTCTAGAAAAACAAATCCAGTGTAAGAATGGAACTTCAAGGAACAAGTACAACTATATTGCTCTGTTTTGACAGGTTAGATTATACTTTCTACAATATGAAACTGGTACCATAGAAGGAAGCCACAAAAATGTTACAGTCATGTTGTGTGGGAAGAGAGGAATCAGATAACACGGTAACTGGTCTTCTAAGCAAAAGGTTGGCCTTGTCAGAGGGGCTGCTGAATGTCTGAGAGTGAATTTACAAATTAAAAGAATTAAATGTGTTAAAGAATTATATTGCAGAACTGTGAACTAAAAGGAAATCTCTTAATCCCTTTTGGAACACCTAGAAATATTTCAAACACTTGGTTGAAGGGCTATGTGCCACTTGGATTCAGATGAATTGTCCAGGCAGACTTCAAAAGCGTTTTGGCATGCTGCTGGAGGTGTAGCCAATTACATAACCGCATGGTTTAATCAACAGCCCAGCCGATGAGATACAGGTTCGTACATCTGATCACTGCATCTTCTTGCTTCGCATTTATTTTTAACTCAGTAGTGGAAGTTGGAAGGTTCTTTAGACTGAACAATGTGTGTGAGCTTCGTTAAAATGATTCCTCTGGTTTTGGCTAGGATGTTTCTGATTGATGAGAGAAACAAAATTCCTTCCTTTTTCTGAGGAAGGGTTTGCATTCAACTGCAAGAATGGAAAGAAAAGAAAATTTAGTGCAAACCCTCAGTTTATACAAATTAATCTTTACAATATTTCTCTTTTCCCGGATTGCTTGTAGAAGAACATTGATAATTAATATTGCTGTAAGGAATGAAGAGGGAAGTACCGAGGAAAACAGTCATGCTCAGATTCTGATGGGCAATGCTTGTTTTCTTGCTGGTCTTGAAATGCTGATCTTGAAGAAACAGGACTGTATGCTTTTATTGCATTTCAGTTTTTCTGGTGTGTGTTTATTTGATCTCACTCATTTCTGTTTCCTTAGTCATCCAGCCAGAAAATGCTGCCCATCATATTAAGGCTTTGTAAACTAGTATGCCTACTTGTGTCAGAAGATTCCTACAATGAATTCCTGATACGTCACTTCCTTGCTTTTCATTTGGTAGGTTTTGTAGGATGCTGTTTGTTGCAGATCGGAGTAGAACTGTCTTAGCTCATTGCCACTGCACTGTAAGCTCAAAAAAAAGGGAGTGGGAAAAATGACTTGCTATGTAATGGTAGGAATCAACCTGAGAAACCCAGCTTCCTTGTAGTAGATGGAGCTGCTTGTACAGCTACACCTCCCCTGTCACTGCAGGACCAGTTAAAAGCACAGAATTGTAGCTTTATCTGTGCCAGTCAAATGATTCTTTCCAAAGGGTTTGCATTTGCAGAGATGAGAAAGCTCAAGCGAGAGTCTTCAGAGCTCATCAGATTACAAGGAGTGTAGAGTATGTGTGGCCTTTTTGCTTTGTTTTAATCAGTTTTGGAATGCTTTTTCTTGTTTCCAGAAAATCCTCAGCTGTGTGTCATAAGAGTTAAGAGAAATCAAACAGCTCTCTGAAAGGTGAGTGACATTGTTTGTGTGCCACTATTAATTCACATTAAAATATTGATTGTTGCAATTGTTTTTATCAACCACAGGGAATTACTGACCTGAGAGCCCAAGAAATAAAAATGATTTTCCATAGTATTTTAAAGAGGTTAAAAATTAAAATTTCCCTTTTATGCACATTAAGTTTCCTTTCCATTCTTAGTCCTTATTTATAGTGATCATTCACTTACAGAAAGCAGCTTTTGGATACTTTCTCTGAGTGTTGCCTGGAGTAACAGATCTCCTTTAGATCATCTTTTATAAATGGACTTGTGTCCATTCTTGCTGTCATGTGCTACACCCTGCATTTTTGAACATACTTTGACAGAAATGCTGCTTTTATCAGGAATGCAAAATCTAGGGGGTTAAGGTGTTAAAAGCATTACTGAAGAATTTCAGGGTCAAATTTAATACTTGCTCTCCTCATTAAAAAAGTTAATCAGTAGTGGAAGTTAAATACATGTTACTTACTAAAAAAGAAGCTACTTTCCCTTCATAGCGGCACAATTTCTACCTTTTTGGCCCACCTGATGTCAGCATTTCACTGTTCTGTCAGACGGTCCCATAGGTGGGACATGGTGTTTGTGTTTAAACAAAGAGATGCAAAACCTCCCTTTTAAAACTCTTCCTGCCACAGGACAATATTAAAGCTTATGAATCAATTTTTCTCCTTTGCAGATCATATTCAAGTTGCTTTCTGGCAGTTCCAAAAGTAAATAGAACTGTTGCTCCTAGCTAAGATGTGTGCTTAGCTACTGAAGAAGCTGACCTGAAAGAATATTCATGATTGTGCCCTGCACAGGAGGCTGTATCTAGACAGGATAATTAGTGTTTCTGCTAAGCACCAGGGAAGATGGGAGTGGCATGTGTTTCTCAGAGCTTTTCAGAATGTGTGGGGGTGTAAACTATGAGGTAGTTTTAGAAACCTAAGAGCAAAAAGTACAGAGATTTCTGCTGAAGACTGCTGCCAAGAGCTGAGCAGGTTCTTGCATTAAACTTGGGATTGCAGAGCAGTGAAAAGCAGTCATTTACCCAGGTAGGCCCTGAAGGAACACTCTGGCAGCATGGTCATGTTACAACTATGTTAGTAGTTTAAGTTAATATTTGTTAAAGAGCTGAGCTCTGGCTCCTGCATTGCTCTTGTACAGTTGGAATCTCCTGACTACGGCTCGGTTTTGCCATTGCCGAACTCAGCCGAGCGTGGATGAAGCCGTGTAGAGTTGGACACCGCAACTTGCTGCTCTAAGTTCATCAGACCACAGACCTTCCTAACCTCTTGGACCACTGCAATAACTCCAATTACCAAGATTAAAGCTTTCTGTTAGACTCACTAATCACTACAAAGACAAAAAGGATGACAAGCAAAAAATATTACTGCACAGACCCATTGATCCTGACCGCCTCTTGAAGTTTAAAGAGTTCAGTGATCTTGCAAAACCCTTTCTCTTTAAATCTAGGTCTCAAGAGAAGGGAGAGGTACATCAAAGAGTAATTCAACTTTAGCTGCGTAGATGGTTTTTTTAGGACGTAGGAGTTGGATTGCTCTGTTTCAACTAGAAATGAGATTGTTGCATCATAGAAACTGAATTTGCTGTGGCAGCGAATACAAGTTAATTTGACTAGGCTTGTATCATCTCATGTCTCCCAGCAAGATTCTGTGTACACTTGTACTCTGTTTCTCTTCAACTTTAATTGCTTCCCCTCTCCCTGTTGTATCCTGCTGTTTAGAGAGTTCTGGTAGCAACAACAAGATATTCTTTGCTGGTTTTATAATCCTTTATCTTGCTGAAGACTGTATTTGTAAGTAAAATGCAAACAGAAAGCTGTCACCAAACAATGACAATCGCAAAAAACTTTTCAGTAGTACCCCCTGCATCATTCTTTTTCTGTGATGCATATAGCAGCAGTAACCTCATTTTCCTCCATTTTTAAATGAATTAAGAGAAAGACCAAGTTTTGATAAGTAAGAAAGTAAAAGTTTCGATTAGGTAAAAACAGTTATTTAAAGCTGAGATAGAAATAAACCTTCTGTCCAGCTGAGCATGTGTATCCACACATACGTCTGTATACTCACAGGCAGACGTGAACATACCTATTTGTACATGTTTGCAGACAAAATATCACACTATCTACAATACACAATATTTATATGCAACATACAGATGAGGAGAGGCTGTGTATCTCCCTAATGTTTCTGCTGCGTCAGAATGACTTCAGGACCAGGAAGGTGACACCTGCAGAGCCGCAGTCTCGTGTCAGAGGAATTCTGTGCATGGTGGCAGCAGCAGCGTTTGGTTTGCAACCTGCTGGTTAGTTGATTTTATACTGGATTGTGTTGTAAGAGAGAATTAACTTCAGTGTGGTCTGATGAATAAATGTGGACGTCTGTAAGACGTATTTTTAATATTCCCACCTCTCTGCTTGAAATTCCTGTTATTTTTCCAGAAAACATTGATCAGATGGAATGTATTCCATGATTTGGGCATTATACCGGGGAGCGGAGCTCCACAAAATACCAGTTCCAAGATATGGGGGCCCAGCACCTTTTCCATAATCCTCAAATGATTTTCCTTTGGATTATTAGTACTTGTTTTCAGCTAGTGGTACATGCATGGGGTATAGAGTTATTATTCTGATAGGGACAAAATACAAATGTTTAAATTTATTCTTGTGAAAATGACAGAAAATTCACAGTTACTTTGTTCTTGTCACATGCCATTCTGCTGCTCTTCCTTTCCCTCTTCAGATTACTCTCATTGCTGAATTCTCTGTGTGTTTAGCCTAAAAATCAGTTGTGTCCCTGTGACTTGAAGTTTTTCAGGTTTGTTTCAGTGGGTTATGAGCAGTCTGGTGTGATGGAACACTGCTTGAATTGTGATGGCATGTTTCTTTCTTTTTCACTTTCCTCCCTTTTCTTGCTTGTAGCAAACAATTGAGCAGCTGGTGATACCCTTGGGAGGAAATCTGGGAATGCAGAAGTGTAATGGATTGTAACAGTTTTTTCCTTCATGATAGCTCATGTGTATTCTATTTCTCTGGTTACTGACATGTTCAGTTTTAATTTTTTCTGGGTATTATTTTTCCTCAGTTAGTGTCCCAAACCATTGCAAACTTGTACCTGAACATTAATTTCTAGTCATCCTTAGTGTTCTGAATACGAAAGTTTCAATTGCCTTTCTGTAGCTGCTTTAAATTTGGTTGAATTGCTGCATGCTTATTTGCAGTAAGAAACTGAACAGACTCTTGTTGCTTTAGTTTGCATCTGTGGGTCTTGCGAACAGTTGCAGGTCACCTGGTCTGGACTTTTTAGTGAGATGGTTTTGAAGGCTCAGCAATAATAAAGCTCTGTGTTGGATAGCAGTTGATGATTCTATTACAGCTCTTTTTAAAACCTTCACTGTAATCCTTCTGCTCTTGGATCATGCCCTGACTAATCTCTTTCCACTTGCAGTCTAAATGCAAGAAACCATTCTCTTATAGCATGGATTTAAGTTTCAATAGTAACTGCTGCTAACCATACACCCTCACCTTCACCAACATTACTGTGTAATTATGAGCTTAATACTATTTATCACGTGTTATATTTCTCTTTGTACAGTGTATGCGAGTGATGAAGTTGCCCAAGACTGATATCCCAGCCCCAGAACAGAGCAAGATAACCTTGAGCTTCTGCTTCCACATGAGTCTGAAGGTGCTGCTGATGGCAGAAGAAGCCACAAGACCAGTTCTGCCTGTATTTGAGATCAGAGAGGAGGGAATGGATATGTTTTTAAAAGTATTTATCCTTTTGGTGAGCTGTTTGTGAGAAACAGCCACTGTTATCTGCACAGACTCAAAGTTGGAAGAGTTCTTAATATCTTTCTGTGTTAAATATCGCCACATATCATGTTCACGTTTCTGCCTAGGCCTAAAATGCTGGGTAGTTTGTGATCATGAAGGTATATAGTGTGTACTTGATTTGATATTAATCTGTCTAAGAAATGATCCATTTTCATAGATCGAATCCCCTTCTTTATTCCCTCTGCTGCTAGGTAATCTGAGAGAGGTATTTTCCCCCATCCCCTTGGCACTCACCTTAAAGTAAGGGAAGTGTTCCGTCATGAAATTGTAAATTTCACTGACTGGCAAACTCCCTGTCTTGCTGTTTTTGAGTGCCATGAAGATCAGGATGCTTCAGAGAGAGAAAGAAAAAAATTTAGCTTATTCTGCTTGACTCCTCAGAAGCAGAAAAAAAGAGTGTTTTTCACAGTGTAATTACTATTCATGCACTGTCTGAGCATGAACAATGATGATACTCAAAGTTTCCACCCAGTTGTTTACAATCAGTCTCCTTACACTGCTTAACTTCTGGAGGTAATTCTCGAAGCACACATAGAAGGTCCGGCCAGGGCTTAAAGTAATACAAACTGGAATCAAGTCCACAGCCTTCAAATCGTACTAATGTGCTTTTATTAAAGGTTGTGTTTGAATGATAAAGGCTACAACAAGAGTGTCAAAATGACAGTGAAAGAAGGTACAACTAAAATGCAATTGTCTGGTCTACTGTGTTAAGCTTCTCTTTGGAGGCTAAACCTGTGCAGTAACTGGTGTATCTTATATGGTTTTTAGGTATTTCTTTGTCATAATAATTGGAGAGCAAACATCAGATTTAACACAGGTCCTGGAGAAGACAAATAAGGGTGATTAGTCTTGTGCTGATGAAGTTTGCAGCACCTGAGATTTTATACTGGAGAAACACCTAGGTGCTTTCGGGTGATCAAAACTGTTCACAAAGCTTTACAACACTGGATTTCCCTCTGCCTTGGCCCCAGAGTCTGGAACATGTTGTGATTCATACAAACAGGACAGAGCACACTGGGAGCGAGACAAATAAGAGTAAGCATGTTGTTGCAAATGATGCTGGAAATAGGCCATGGGTAAACAGTGTATTTCCTGTAACATTAGAACTTGAGAAAGTATGTTATTACCTGTAGGAGTAGATGGGTTTGGGAAACAGAGGCTGCTGGGATTCTTGACCGCTTTGAGGAGCGATTCGTTGGTAGGGGTAGTGTGAAGAAGTAATGTAAGTCACAGGATAGCTGCCTCCTGAGGGATACTGGTGGTGGAATAAAAGAGATGTTACTTGACCTATCAAGCTTTCAAAAATACTTATTTCTTAATAGCATTATTAAGCTAGCTCTGAGGATGTTGTTTTCTGCCAGTGTTTCGTACCTGCTGTGCCAACCCAGGTGTAGTGTTTCTAGCATGGTATTGGAAGACATTAAAATATTAATGTAATAGTAATAACTAGTTCATGCCCAAGAAGTAGAAGAAGCAGGGAATGGATGAGGAGGAGCTCACTGATATGTTGACTGTTACCAGATGCTGTTTAGTGTGTTCCAAATTGAAGGATGTAAAAAAAGTACTTTCTTATTGCCTGTTATGCGACTGAGTTCTTGTGAAAAATGGGACTAACTGAACCCTAGTAATCGTCTCCAGAAAATTCATAACAGCATCCCAAAGCATATCTTCAGATTGCTGTTACCAGCTGAGGTAGTAAAAAACCTCAACAACCACCAAAGCTGTAGTGGATGTATACACAAAGTGAATGTGCTATTATATAAGTTAGTAATGTCATTCCAGGGGACAGACAAGTGGCACACGAGACATTTGTCATAGGTGGTTTTCATATTGCCTGCCTTGCGAGGCTGTGAGGCTACTCTCGTAATCAATGGCAAGAAAGAGGCTTCCCCAAGGGGCTGGGAGTTTAAGTGCTGTTACCACCACTTCAAGCAGCTTTCCTCCCCCCCCCCCCCCCTCCTTTTTTCTATATCAGAAAGCTAAAAAGATTAGCCAGGACACCTGAAATCAGATAGCATTTGTGCTACCCTCACCCCCCCCTTTGGGACATGCAGCAGAATGCTCCACAAGACTGAAGTGCTAAGCTGTCTCCTCAGGAGATGTCTAAGCCTGTCCCACTCTCAAGACACACTGAAGAAATCACTGGCCTATCATGCAATTACCAGGATTGAGATATGCCCATGCAAAAGAATAGGTGAAAGAGGGGAGATAACACACTGCCTGGATTGCATCAGAGTTTCTGTAGATTTGCTCTCAATTTTTCAACACAGCAGTTGGTCACCTTTTTCTTTTCCAAATTACAGTTTAAACCTGCTAGTGAGCAACTTTCAAGAACAAAGAATCACTCTGCTGCTGAGGTGAGATACCATCAATTGGCTCTCTGAGAGGCAAAGGCTCCCACTGAACTCAGAGCTCAGTGTGAGAGGAATTTCTGCCTCTTACAGATGAATCTTTGCAGATGCTATGGCATGGCCAAAATTAGGGGTCGTGTCATGTGCTATTAAAAAACTACCTGCATGCCTTCCCTAGTACTCAAAGGTTCCTGAGCCCTGTTCCAGTGTTTTACTGCTTAGCTCTAGAAGTCCTGTGTCATGAGAGTTTTATGGCTCCTTTGAAAGATTATTATGTAGCTTTGGAGACTGGTTGGGAAAATCTCCTTGGTAATTTATATGTCTCCTTAGTTTCTTACTGTCATTCCTATTTTCAGACCAATAGCTTCTGTTGCTCTTGGTCTTTGTTGCCTTAAAATGCGTGTGAGAGTTTATCACGTGCTTGCAAAATGTTCATAGTTTATGTATTTATTCCGGATTCTGAATAATTTATTTCAGTTTCTAAGTAATTTTACTATTGTTGCTTGAGTTTTTTGTCTGTTTACTTTTATCTTTCTAACACTGAACTGCCTGAAATGGAATGTGGACAAACTTACTGAATACACTAATTTGTTTGCTATGGTAAGCAGGGTGAAAGAAACGAGATGTACGTACTCATTCCTCACGTCCTGCCTTGTTAAACTAAATCCTGGGCAAAACGGCAGACTCCACATTAACCTTGAACTATTTTCCATGTGAAGTTCTGTGCTGCCTGGTTTGTTGCATAGTGTATGGATTTAGCACCAGAGTAGAAAACTGGGTAATTCATACAATGATTTTGATTTTATTAGTCTTGGTGGCTCTTTGAAAGGAACGAATACAATGATGGGGCTGGTTGCCATGTCATCAGCAAGGACAAGAGCTGGGTGTTTTAAGGATTATTTTTGTTTTATTGGTTTCATCACTCGTTTTTGAGGGAACAGAGGCTGGGGAATGGTCTGGTATGACAGGCTTGAGCTGGTTTTGCAGTCGCACAACTGGCATGAAAGGTGTCCATGTTTTATGGTGGGTGGGTAAGTGACTTCAGTAAGTGTCTGCTACTTCTTTCAGGTCAACAAGAAGCAATTTTTCTTATGAATCATCATCTGTGTTGTGTCCAGCAAAGGGGAAGGTGAGGCCATTTTATCATTTGGACAAAATTAACCAAAGAGTTGATGTCTCTCATCCCTCTAATGAAAAATGAGCCGTAGTTTGCACATCCTTCACTTCAGGCTAAAGGGCCCGTTCTCTGGAGTGTAACTTCCTAGTGATTTTAATTGCACTGCTCCATTCAAATTTGAAATGTAAAGTATTAATAATAGAGCTGCTTCATGCAAAAGATGTTATTCCACTTCTTCTCTGTCTTGTATCACATGTTCTTTCATTTTCCAGTATCTGATTATGGCACACAGACAGCAATTCTACCTGTTATGATGCTGGCTGCTTATGTCTATTGTTTCTTTCCTCTGAGTAGTAGAACATGTTGCCATACTTTTACTATAATAACATTAAGAAGCACGAATATTGAAAAGTCTAACAGAAACCTGCTGCATGTAAGAGATCTGTCGCAGTGCCAGCCTGCAGGTGGATGGAAGCCTTTCCTCTTAGTGCTTGTTGTATCTTGCCTGGCAGCTCCCAGAAGGTGTATTTCAGCTTTAATTTTGTAGGGTTTTTGAATGTGGTTAATGGCAGTGTGTAGTAATAGTTCTGGTGTGAACTCAGCAGTGACAGAGGAGGGGTGTCTGCCACAGGATAAAGAAAGAAATTAGAAATATTCACTGAGTTAACAACTGACCAGAGTTCCTGCTAAAGCAACCTGACATTTATACTGTGAGATGTGTGAGGCTTGAGGCACATCCACAATGTCTGTACTGCAGTCCCTGTGGGGACCTAGTTCATATCTGTAGCAGGATAATTCTTCATCTGGGACCCTTTTCTTCTAAAATAACAATAAGGAAATAATCCAGTTTGTAAGTTAGAATGATAGTATAATATCACCTTTCTTAGTCTGTTTTATTACCTTTTATAATTTCTAGTGAGTTTTAGGCTAACAAGGAAATTAATTATCTTTTCAGTTTTATCAACACCATCATAGTTACTTTTTTGCCATATTATAGGGGAAAAAAAGAGGTTTGGTAAATTCTGGCTGGTGGAATGCCAGAATGGTAGGTAAGAGAAAAAGCCAAGAGTGAGATGATTCTGTAGCTGTGCTTCCTGAGTCTGTGTAGGAGAACTGCTGCTCCGTTATTCATGCCTTCTCACATCTGTTTAGCAGCTGTACACTTGACAAGGAGCCTGAGTTTTGAGAAGCTGGTACTTGAGGGTGCTCAGTGAACCTTGTCACACCAGCCTGCGGATCAGTTTACCTGTCCCAGGCACTAGAAATTTGGAAAGGCCAGAAAAGCTCTCCTAAGGGTTGATACTGTCAGTCCCTGTTTTATTCCATTCTATATCAGAGGGGTTATCTACTGTAATAATGAAACAACTTCCTTTAAATTTCAGTAGACAGGTGGGGGATTTATAAGTTTGAGAAATACACACTTATATATGAAAATCCACCACTAAGAACTGAATTCTTTCATACTTCCTTAGTCATATTTTACCAAACAACTAACATTCCTAACCAGTCACTTGTGAGAACTGATTTAGTTTTATCAATGCTGATAAAATTCCAACATACATCTGTTCTTGTTCTTTATGGTCATCCAGCATCTGTTTTCAGATGCTACTTACCTCTATAAGAAAATCATGCCAGAAATAACCTTTCTTTTTCCTCATAAGGGACTAAATCCTGATGATGAATGGTATGATTATTATTTCAGTGTTTCAGACTAGTAACACCATATGAATTAATCCCAGTGAAATATCATACAGTATCCTGCTCTTTGTTTTCTTTGCACGGTTTGAAATCACTGCTCAGTTAGTCACAGGTTTTATACTTCTTGAGCAAGTTGGATGAGATGGTACAGTTGATTCCACAGTATCAGTCATCAGCCACTGGGATCAAAGGAGTCCTAACTCAAGTATGAGCTTTTATGATCAAATATCTGTGAATTTGCTTTAAGTTTAATACAGTTCTAAAGGCTGGGAGCTATAGTGATTGTGCTGGTTTTGTACATGGATTTCTGCCTCTGTAGCTGTAAAATCCTTGTTGCCTTAATTTCACTTTAAGTAAGTTTTTGGGGTTGTTTGTTTTAAATAGGGAGTTTCAAGCAATGTTTTCAATGCATTGAACAGCACCACCATTTTTATCTACAGGAAATTAGTTAAATTCATTTCAGAGTCATGAAAATGACTTTGTGACACTCAACCTCCCTCTACGTCAGGTTTTCAGAGCTCAGTAGACCACACTCACTAACCTCTATAAATAGGTACTAGGATCACATGTATTAAGGATTAAGGTATATATGTATGATCTTACAAAGATACTGTGTATATACTGCTTTGAAAATAGGAACTGACCTGTATTCAAATGCCATGTAAACACACTTAAGAACAAGGTGTCAGTTACTCCTGTGCATTTTTAGTATTAATAATATAGTTACATTACAGAAGAGCAATCCTAATATTGTGCATTCTCATGCATCATCAGCATTATTGCCAATTATGCTTCAGCTGAATAATCTTTCACAGGGGATGATGTAAGAGTCAAAAGATTGCAACAGAGATGTGTGTGCTGTCAAGCACAAGGAGAACGTGCATTATCATGCTGTTAATGTCTTGCTTTAAGAGTGGTTTTCTATGTTCATCTGAATTTTCAGTATGCAGTCATATATTTAATTTCTGATTCTGAAGTTATAGCACAGTTAATTCCCTGGGATCCTGAAATGCCAACACTTGTGTTGATAATTTATCTGTTTTCAAAGCCAATTTTCTTGAGCATGATGGTGAAAACATAAATAAGCAGAACTGAGATTCCTTTTGGCAAAGCTTTTTTTTCCTTTTTTAATTCCCCCCATGGATTAGTATTTAAAAATGCATTTAGATGTGGTTCTTTTAAGATCTCATTGGCATAAGAAGAATGTATATATATCAGTATGGCCCCACAAACACCAATTTAGCATTGTTTCATCTGCCCCTTCATATTACTACCATAACCACTGTATCATAATAGCACTAGAAATACAGGGGGCTTGGTCACTGTATCGTACTGACCTGATGGAAAGGATGTGAGGGGCAATACATCTGCTGCACTTGAGGCTGATAGCAATACAAACCAGGCTGCCCTTCCAGGGGAGATGTCCTGAGCTTCATGTCTGAATCCTGCTAGAAAATGTTTGAGGGAAGAGTGATTAGAGGAAATACCTCTACTTAAAATAGAGCAATTCTGTTAGTTATAATTCTGATTTCTTTCATTATGCTTATTACTTTTATGGACTTGATTGTGTCACAGTTAAGTGTTAGATAGAATTTGGTTTATATTCTGGCATCAAAAAGAAACATTTGCTGTGTTTATATAATTACTACTTTAAAAAAGAAAATCCCAACCCAAATTGCATCCAAAGAGCAATTCAGAAAATGCCAGTTTCTGTTTATCTTTCTTCCCTACACACAAACTGCATACTCCAGCTTTCCTTCTGGAGCGTGCACATGTGCCTCTGTCTCTTCTTCATATTGCTTGATTTTATCTTGCAGACTGTCAGTCCCTTGAGCTGATGCTGGAGTTATGTCATTAGCTAGAGGGTGAGGTGCCACAGGAAAGAGGTGGCAGAGATGACTCAAACTAAGGGCACTGCTGAATTTGATCAAGATACAGGAAACATGATAAGAATGGGATTTATTTCTGCAACTGCAGGAATAAAGGTAGAGAAGTTGATCAAGTCTTAATTTCTCCCAGGTCTGCCCAGCTGCCTGTCCTGGATTCCACATGGGACTTTGTTCTGTTAAGGGCTAAGGTTCCTGAATATTAAGAGTTGCTGTGTAGTTGGAATGCTGAGTGCACCATATGGTGTGTGTAGTAACACCATCTGCTTTAGAAAGGCCATTCAAACAAACTGCGTGCTAAGCAGAGAGCTAAAGCAGAGCTCCAGCAGTGCAGGGAATGATGTGTCCCTATCCATGCATCTGTTGACTGACTTTAGGGGAATGATGTGTCCTTATCCACGCATCTGGTGACTGACTTTAGGTTCTTTCTCCTTAACATCAATGGCAAGAAATTTTCTTCTGAAAGTCGATGTTGTTGACATTATTTAAAGGAAGGCTATAAATATCATCTTTTATGGTATATGTTAGTGTAGGGCGTGCATATTAGACTTGGTTTGATATCCTGGCACCAAGCAAATGCCACAGCCAGTATTAACAAATATCCATGCTGTTTTGGTGACTGTAAAATGAAGTCTTTCAGAAATGTCAACTTGCCAGCAGCATGTGAGCTGTTCAAGAGAATCTGAAGCTGCTGACTGAACCAGTGGAGACTTTAACAAGCAGCCTGTCTTTTCCTGAGTACCCACATCTACATGGTAAAAGGCTCCTGCTGCGCTGGCTTTACATTCCCTACAATTTGCAGCCCAGGGATTTGGGAAGAAAATGGGGATTTTTTTCATCAATGGCTTACAGGTTTTGCATTAAACTCATCTGACCTAGATGAGTATTTATGCAGGAAATAAGAGATTTAGATCAATTTCCTTCTTAACCTGAATGGCTTCAATCCCCAGGTATGTACCCTGACAACATCCCTCCATTCCCTGGTAAACTGCCTTAATCCAGGTGAGATGTTTGGGGTATTTTTAACCCCTCTTTCTTTTGGTAACCCTCGAATTTTTTGCCTCGCAGCAGCAAAGAATGCACCTGGCAGGTGTAGTCATTGTTTTTGTCTGCTCTTGATTGTAGAGATACACTTTACACTTTGGATCACAGCAGAGATACCTTGTGGAGATACTGGAGGGTAATTTGCCTTGCTTTTCAGGGATCTGTGTGCTGCCTGAACTAGGCACTTGCTTCTATCCAGCATGGGAATTATCCCTTTTCACTTTACTTTGCACTGCACATACCATAAGCAGATCTTGTATTTAAAGTAATTCTGATGTCTTAGAGTTTCTCTTCTATTTGCAGCTCAGCCAGTATGTTGTAGCAAATCTGATACGTGCGTGAAAAATACTGTGTTGAGAATTTTTGTCCCTTGAAAACACAAGTTGATGATAATCACTGCTATAAAACCTGTTGTCAGGAAGAATCTGGATATTCAGTATTTATGTATTGTGTCTAGTGGAAAATCATTTGTCCTTATGCACCTTTTTGGGGTTTTCCATAGGAAAAGGGCATGAAATAACTTCAACATGCAAATATGATTGTCTATCCTGCAATTTGACGAGAGACTAAAGATCCAGGTAGTCACATTAAGAGGTAAGAAAATAATCCCAAAAGTAATTTTTTGTCATTGAAAACAGGAGAAAAAAGTAGAAAAAAATACTGACCATGACTTGTGAAGTGTGATCTTGACCTGTGGTGCTGTACTGGAGGCTGTTACACCAGGGTTGTTCTGTGGAGATGTTTGGAATGTGTGTAGGAAATGACTCTGACTCATCAGGACCTGTAGATCCTGGTAGACCCTCAAACCCATCGATGCTTCTAGCATTTTTGAAGGGTGAAGCTTCTGGTGGGAGGGTTTGATGTGCTTCCTGGAAGACATCTTCACTGATCTGCCTCTTGTAAGGGTGAAAGGGGTTTCTGCTGCTCTTGAGAAACCTGTCATAATTTCCTGCAGTGTTTTCCTCGTAACTGAACCTCCTGAACTTCTCGGTGCTGAAAGATGCTTTAAATTTGTTCTTGCCACAGTGAATTCCTTGGCTTGTAGGATATCTCCCATGAATCTGGTCCTGGGCTGGAGAAGCTGGGCTGGGGCTGTGAGAAGACTCTGAGCTCTTCCTTTCTGTCCTGCAGTCTGACTCGTATGATTGGCAAGTGTAACTGGGATTATCCTGCAATGGATTATTGGCATTTATTCAGGATTAGCATGAGCAAATATTATTTTCATTATTTACCAAAAAGTACATTAAATGTATATTATTGATGAGAAGTATAAAATTAGTAGTCCCAGCCACCTTCATGCAGAGAAGCCCTAAATGATCTAAGGGATTTTCTGGTTACTTGATATTTAAACCTATTCAAAAGTAAAATAATAAAAGCATTGAGAAGACTGAACTGTCTTGGAAAAACAAGATGTCTTGGGTAACTATTGACTAGTTGGTCTGACAATTTCAGGGCAAAGATGATGTATGACCAAATGATGAAAGATTAAATGACAGGAATATGGTAAGTGCAAGTCTTGTCATATACACGTTTAGCCAAATAAGCTTGATCTCATTCTCTGATGGTGTTACAAGCTGCCAGATATGTTGGTAGTTACATCACTTCCTTTCATTAACATAGCCACACTCATTCTGTGAGACAGGGAGGCTCTAGGCAGACATCTGAACCTTCTTCCTGTCTCATCTCCTCCCTTCCCTTTTGCACTTCAGCAAAAAGAAAATAACAGCTACTGAAGTGCTCTTTAATCTAGAAGAGAAAGGCTTAACAAGAACTAGTGTCTGGATCTTGGAGCTGAACACATTCAGCTTAGAAATTATGCATATTTTCCCTGACATCAAGGATGAGTAACAACTTGGATGCCTGTTGACAAGACGTGCTTAAGTCAAGAGCACGTTATTGTGCTCAGTGAAGGGGAAACTATAATGTACTGTGTTACACAAAAAGTCAGACCAGATGATCAAGTGTTCCCTTTCGTCCTTTCCCCTCCAAATGCAGGTTGGTCTTACAGTACTTTTGGAGAAGAGGTAAAGGATTATGTGCCTTCATTGAAGAACCACATTCCAAGAAGTCCCAAAGGGAAGTTAGCCTAAAAGCCAGTGCTTTCCGAGTGACGCATGGTACAGCTTCTTCATTCTCTTGCACATGGGTCTGTATTAAAGCTGTTAATGTTTTGTTCTGTCACGGAGTCTCGCTGAAAGCAAATCTGACCTCGTGACACTTTTGCCGTCTCACATGAACACAAACTTCCTCAGTTTGAAACTTCCTATTTCTTGCTTCCTCGCTCTTCTCTATAATCCTATGTACATGTGTTTATGATATCTTAGGTTAAATAAGGATTTCACTCCCCCTAGATTTAATTATATTAAGTCATATGAATGGCAGTACATCAACTAGATGATCTTAAGGTCCTTTCCAACCCTAACCATTCTATGACAGTGGTTATTTGGCTGTTATTTGATGAAAGCCACTATTCTCAGTTATACTTTTGTTAGGAAAGGTAAACATGATGAATATACAGGCAACAGGAGAGAGATCATTTTATTCCAAACAAGACCCAAGGAATTCTGAAGTGCTTGAAGGTATCCTCTACTGGCAGGGCGTAAACAGAGTTCTGATGTCTTTCTGTCTGTCTGCTTTTGTTTATTTATTTTTAGAAACAGGATGAGAATTACTTTCAAGGTAGTATTTTTGCTGGATTAGCAGCTAGATGGATTTCCTGCTTTTAAAGTAATAGGATTTTTAGGCAATCAAATAGGAAACTTAACAGGGAGTTTAAGATTAGCTCAGAAGAATAACTCAGGTTTCTACTCTTCAGGAGTAAAACTTCCACTGCCCATTAAGACTGCTGAGATTTCGTACAGCAGTTGCTGAGTGGTATATCTGAACTTGTGACCTCTGAAGACAGAGAACAGAAATGGGTCAGCTTACTCACAGTTTGCTGAACTGGGGATATTGAGTCCCCTTGTGTCTTCATGAGGTCTTGTTGGTCCCTTTCCAGAGTGTCCGAAGAAGAAAACTTAATATTTGCTTGATCTTGGAGTAGTGAAACCATCACCAGAGCCGCGCAGGTAGAAACCCTGTCAGGACAAAATCAAATTACAATAAATAGTTTCTAAAACTTAAACTCTAAAAGAAGCCACCGTGTTATGTGCAGTGATGAGGCAGTGTCAGACTGCAGCTGGACAGTCCCTGTCCTGATGAACTCCTAATTCAGTTGAATTATCTGTTTTTTTCTGGTAAAGAGGTGTTCTTTAGATGTAATTACAATTATAAAGATTATAAACTCCGGTACAGAGTTTAGATGGATTTACCACATGATTTTTATGAAAATAAGTCATTAGTTTTTTTCTGTAAGGTCATAAATGAATGAAAATGTATCACCTTGTGTTATGCAAATTGAGCAATATTACTTTGTTGAGATATGGGAACATAAATGCGCCCCAGTTGCTTTCTGTGGGACTATACCAAATGAAGAGGGTTTTGGTTTTACTCAGGCTGATGGCATTACTCAGACTGATGATTGCTACAGACTGACGGTTTCATTTTACTTTTTCATTAGTACCAATCCCTTCAGCCTTTTCATTCTGTTTTGCATTATTAAATGTATCTGAGAGATGTAAATAACTCCATCATTCCATACCTATTTTTGTTAGTCGGATCTCCTCTCAAGTTCCCAATCTTTGATCTTTGGATATGTGAGACATATCTGATGGTGCTCTTTGGATTAAGAGAAACACATTTAATCTTCTTGGATTTTGTTTTCTAACATGTGTTTTCCCAGTCCTTGTGCACTGCAACCATACACCCTCTTATGTCACAGATATAACGTTGCACCAAGTGTGTGCCTATGTCAAGATTTCTTGTGTACATAGCTTAGATTTTACATTTTAGGTGTATAAGTCAGGGGGAAAAAAGCCACTTCAAGAGTTAATTTGCAAGGTCTTTGCCACGTGTTTAAATGGCTGTTAGGTAAATAACGAAGGGCTTTATTAGGTTTCATTAACAAAGATATATCACCTAGAAATGTGGAAAAGCTTTTTGTCTTTATAGTTCAAAGATAAATCTGTATTGATGTTGAGTAAGACTTCACTGCCTGAGGGGATAAAGCACAATAGGCCTTGGAAATCAAGTATGAGACTTATAGTAGTATATCAGGAAAAAAGGATGTTAGATAAAGTTCAGAGATTTCTTAGGTGCAGCCTCTTTACTGGAGGCTGGTGAGGTGATAGACTTCCTACTGACTCTCACCTGGAAAGAAGCAGATGGGAAAACTGACAACTAGGAAATACATGTGTGTATATTTGTAAGTGTTCCACACTGTCTGCCCTCTTAGCTCTGGTTTCCACTTATCTTCAGGTTATACAAAGCTGCGTCTGACCTCTCTTTTATACTGCAATTTTTCAACCTAGCTTTCCAATTTGTGGTTTTATGCATTAGAAATATGAAAAGCTTTTGTAAGTTAGGATTCTTGTCCAGTGGCTTTTGCATTGCAAGAGACATTTGTCAGATAGGCACAAGTAAAGAAAAAGGAGGAGCTTCACTTCAAGAAAATCAGATTAATGAAAATAACAAAATAAGTCTAAAAGCTCTGGATTTTAGATAATGCCTGAAGCTTTTCTGTTCTCATTGTGCTTACCATTAGTATCTGTGATAGAGCCAGGTAACAAGAAGCATTATCTAAAGAGCTAATTCAGCAGGTTAGAAAGCTCTGGCTGTGCTTACTGAAGGCAACCAGACTTCCTCTCTGAAAACAAAGTGAATATATCATGGTTATTTGGGCAGCCAAGACAAAACAACCAGGAAAACCAAATTATTATTGTGTCTCCCCTCCAAGACTTTTGTTTATGAATTTAATTTTGCTCTCATGGAGGCTGATGAGAAATGAGGTGCTTTACTGCTGGTTTAGAACTATAAAAATCTCCCCTGCATAGTGAAAGTGCTTTACTGAATATTGAAGGAGAAGCAGCCTTATACTAAAACAATGTCAAGATGATCGTCTGCATTCAGTAGTGGTTACTTAATGCCTTTGTCAGGAATCCATTTCAGAGGGATCTCCCGTAGGGGGAAAAATCCCAAGCCTATGAACACAGTGCTGTTTTCATTTTACACAGTTAAGATCAGCACCATTCTTCAGCAGCTCAGGAGTAGCTGCCTCTCTGAGTTATCCTTATTCTGGAGCTGGCATGCTATGGATACATCTTGCTGTGAGAGAAAAACCTCTGACCACGTACTTCTGACTTCCTAGTTTTTCTTGGAGTCCAAACTTCTCACTCTAAAAGCCATTTGCAGCCTCACTTGCACTGGTATGTATCACAACTGGCTGTGAATACAAATTAAGTAGAAACTTCCAAATTAACATACTGAAAACCCTTTGATGTTCCAGTTCTTTAAATCTCATTTTCTTGTTTTTAAAATGTCCCTTTGTGACACGAACTTTAATTGTAGAAAGAATATATAGCAAAACCCCCAAACAACAAAACTACTTTGCATTCTTAATAGAGAATTTAGCAAAGAGAAATCAGACCACTTACTGTCAAATCCTCCTTAAGACAAGAGATTACAGTCAGTGGAGGTTGTCAGTAATCGGGATTACATGAAATCATTTGCAATAAAGTGCTCCTGGGAGACGGAGAGCTTAAGGAAATTGTGGGTTGTCAAGCTGGAGGACGTGTTAAAGAAAACAATGATGCTTTGATTTGGAAAAAGGTGTCTGATTATCCCAGATGTAGCTGGAACAGTTTCTCCCTAGCTTATGTCATTTTGACTTCTGTAAATGTTGCGTGACAATCCCAGGCTCCAGTGATGTGATAACTATCTTCCAAGAAGAAAAGAGTGAGAAACTGTAACCTCAGCTGAGCGTTTGGATAAGCAAGACAGCAGCAGCTGATCTATTAGCTCTGCATGACTGAAGTCCTGTGGCAGCAATCCATAGCTTAAACAATTCTGGGGTTTGTGTCTTTTCTGGCTATTTTGCTGGTGATACACTTCATCAAAGCTCGGCCTCAGCAATCCGAACTGCACTCAACGCTGCATGTTACTGTAAATGCCCTCTTCATCCCTTGGGGCTGAGATCAGTTTTCATGAGAGGAAGGTGTGTTTGGATGTTCCCCAATTCATAATTCATTCTACATGCATGCCCTAGGCAGCTCACTGATTCTTGCTTGACACTGGCTTCTGTGATCTACTCTCTTCTCTACCCCCTCCCCAGAATACTAAATCATCCTTTTTCCTCTCCTCATCATGCTGATGCTTTTCGTTGTAAGAAAGAAGTAACTATTTGCAACTTTTTTTTCCTGACTCTGATGAGAAAGGAGTCAGAGAAGCCAGTTTATAGTTAAAAGTCTGTCTCTCAATGATGTCAAGTTCCAAATACTGTAGAAATGGCCAAAATTTTGTACCTAACACTTGCCATGGGGACAGGAATATTTCTGCATGCAATAATTTATACGGGAAACTTCCAGAAGAAAAGGAATTTATCAATGAGAATCAGAATTTTTGTGGTTTACAATGAATTCAAGACTTTTCTGAGCTTATTGTTGACAGATCGACCCCAAACGTGCTGGGTCGTGGTTGGTGATGGCTTTATTGGTCTCTAACACTCTTGTCACTAAGGCTTACCCTATTTTTAGAAGACATTTTCAGGAGCAGGGTTTCAATCTGCACAGCAGTAAACTCTGGTTAGAATTTCTTACTGCTTTCTGCTTCTCTTAATAGTATGTATTGGGCCTTGATTATAGGATATTTGAGTGGCTGTTACAGAGCTTTTTAAGGGTGGTATTTTCTTCTCTTCTGAATTTAGATCTGTTTGGGAATCTCTCTAACTATGCTGTTTTTGCTTTCTTATTCAAGGGCTCTGAGCTCAATCCTCTCATGATTACTGCCCACATTCAGCTATCTCTGCCAATGACTTCTGCATATTTAGTAGGAGCATGTGGGAAACAAGCTTAATTCATCAGGGCTAGAGCAGTGATAATCTCAACTATGGGTGAAGAAAGTTTATAACCATGAAACCCTTTCTGCATCATATTACTTGGGATGTGTTTGCTTTTAGTAACTGTTGGAGAGGAAGAAGCATCTGGCTACAGCTGCTTTACATCTTGCATGATGTTACATCTCTCTGTGTGAATCAATTCCGATGGAATAGTTACTCTGAGAGTGTTATAAACAGCCTGAATGTTACAACAGTGAGTGAGTTTACGTGTCTGTAGCTGGTTTTCAGAACTCCATAGAAGCGTGGATTCTATTCAAGTCGATCTGGTTGTGGAATAATCCCATGTGGGTTTGGGTTTGAGGTCTGTTACATGAACTGACACTTGTCTAGAATAATGATGAACTTTGCTAAGTCTAAACTGAGCAGGTTTGTCTAGTGGGAGATGTTAGGGTTTAACATTAAGTCTAATGTAATTTATTATTTTCATTAGAGATTTGAGAGAAAGTAAATGAATTAATGACATCCACATGTAGTAGTAAATTAAGATTGTTAACACAAATATTACTGAAGGGAAGTGGGTGCTAGAAACATGGTGGCATTATGAAATAGCAAAAGATGTAATGACAAATGGGAAAATGATGAGGAAGCAGCCTGGATCTAGCAATTCTCTGAGAATCTGAAGAGCAATAGACAGTGAAGCAGTCTGCAGTGTCACAGGCCTACCAAAATTTCAGGTCACCTACATCAAGATGAATTCACATAAGAGAAGGATGCCATTTTTTCATGAGATCATTCCTGAATTATCAGGGTTTCTTTCTTTTCATCCAGGGCTACCTGTAGGCAAGGTTGAATACCACTGTGTGCTCTAGAGAGACTTAGGGTAATTGCCACTGTGTCCAGATGTGCTCTGAAGCAGGAGTGGTGAGGAGCTTCCTGGTAGGTGGAGAGAAGAGTGGGGTGTTTGCAGCAGGTTTTTAATCTGCTCTAGGAACACACTTATAAAATACTACAGCTCTCTGTATAAACAACCTTCAAAAAGTCCTTGCAGAAGGCTCTGATTTATTACATCTATGCTCCATTTTCCTCTTTACCATGCTGAAACTTCCCTAGTAAATCCTCATTCTGAAGCTTTTGGTTATACTTGCAGCCCTCCGTTGAACAACTTTTACTTATGCTAACATCTTTCCGGGACCAAAACCACATGTAGCATTCAAGATGTAGGCATTCCACAGTATTTACACAGTAGATACTCCCCAAGTATACAGCAATTCACTCAAAACACAGAAAAAAAGATTGCAGGATTGCTCCTTAGCAAATCATGGATTTTGGGCAACTATTTTATCTCTAATGCTAAAGTATTCATTCATGCACAAATAGAAAACATGGCAGAAATTCATGCAGTATGGCTGAGGTAACACTATTTCTTGTAGACCAATCAGCCCCGTCGCTTGGCAAGCCCTTGATGGAGAAAAGCCCCTCACAGGTGTATAATGAGCTCAGCAGAAAGGGAGAGCAGAACAGAAACCAAGTGTGGAAAAGTTGGCTAAGAAGGTGAGTTTGTCATTTGGATTTTTTCCTCTTCATAGTAAACATGAGTATGTTTTCCAACTACACCAGCTAACCTAATAAGAAAAGCTGTTACCTCTCCCTACCAGCCCAGCAACTCTGATGGTATTTTCCAAACCCTTTACATACCCTGTCCTGTTTTCTGGATGAATGATTGCGCTGTTTCCTGAATGAGGAGTATGAAATTTCATTGCTTTATACTAGCTATCTAAGCATGAAGTCAGACACAGTTCCAAGGGTTGAAGTTGTTAATATGATACAGAAACTCTGTGATTCTTTCATGAATAACCAACCTGGTTGGCAGGTCAAACCAGCATGGGAGATAACGGCATAGTGTGTTCATAGGCTGATTGTAGCAAGTGTGTAACTGAATGCTTTGTGCTGAATTCAGAGCAAGTTTTACTCTGCAGCAGGTCTGGGGAGTGGCAATATATAGATGCAACACATATAGCAGGGATCAGTGCAATCATGGGACATAGAAAAGTCCGAGGAGGAAGCAAAGAGAAAGCAGCTAGCCATGAAGTTGGATGGTAGTTAGATGCCTTCTTTGGATCAAACATAATGAACTGCAGATGCTGAAAGCAAGGAGAATATGCTTGGGAATTATCCCTTTGCTTTCCTCCAGGTATCCCTCACAGTTCCTGCACCTGTGCTTCATTCTTACCTTTTATAATAGCCCTCTTTTGCACCTCCTTTTTTTCCATTCGGTGTCCCTTTCTGTCATTACTGTGTGGGCTGTCACCTGCTGAGTGTTCCTTTACCCATCCTCTTTCATTCCCTCTCCCTGCAATGACAGTCCACGTCACTTTACTTTCTTCTATCACACTGTTCTTCTGATATATTCCAATGTATCCCTTTCCCTTCTACTATGACTATTCTAGTTCCTGGTTGACACAGTGGAACATGGGCTGTCAACAGCATCTTCTGTGAGACCTCTTTTTCTAGAATTCATTAGATTTTAATTGAAAAGTCAGTTGGTTTTAAAGAAATGTCATTGGTTAACATTTCAGTAAATGCAAGAGCCACTATAATACATAGCATGGGTCAGGAATTGTCAGCTACTCTGTACCCAGGATGTAACATCTTGCGGCCCTGTCCCTTGCTGCATATGTGCTGGTGTAATACACGTGATTAATAGTAAGCTGTTCCCAAGAATTACCTATTGATGGCTTAAGGGCTGTATGCAATGGGGTGTACCCTATTCATCCTCTTTGGGGAACATCATGTAGGGGGAACATGGGGGACACATGGCATAGATCCTTCAGCAGACTCATAACTTGTTTTACCTTCTTTTTCTCTCTCAGTGAGTCATGCTCATCTCCCTGTGACTTGAGAGTTCATCTTGGGATCTCATGCCATCTTTCTGTCTTTATGAGAAGGTGTGTATGATGATCCACCCTAATGGTTTCTGTTGCTGGCTGTGGCAGCATGTTTTATGATGGGTGTGGTACATTCCCATTTTCTCTGTTGTGCATGTACAGTATTCACCGTGCAGCCCCACCCGTGGCCACTCCCACCCTCCCACTGGGAATTGCCCACAGTAAGCTCTGTAATTACCTTTATTTGATCTGAGGAATGGATTTGGGAATCTTATTTGCACAGTCGTAAGCTGAGTATGTTAAACCAAAAAATAACCCAACCAAAAACCTTTGACTGATTCACTGCGCAGGGATGTGTTAAGCAGAGGGAGCAGGCACACGGATAGTTCAGGGGCTGTTTAACTGAAGTGGGCTTGGGGCTCTTGCTTTGCGAATGTCTGACTACAATACAGGTATAACAGGGGAATTTCACCTGTTACCTCCTGTTCCGAGTTCTTCATGTCAGCAGGCAAAGCTGCTGTAAGTTACAATTCTGTTAGTTTTACATTGAATTAAACTGAATCAGTGCAAACTACAGTTTGTACTTGTTTTACTGTCTGGGTTCTGCAGTGTAGCTTACACAGGCCTCTGACTCAGTGAGTACACACTCAAAGGTAATGCAGCACTGGTTCAAGCATTTAGATTCTGGGGAAAGCTTTGAAAAGAAAGAAACAAACCCAAAGAAAGACTCAAGCTCCTACTTCGGCTTTTTAAGATCAAAGGTCTTTCCCCTGCAACTAGTAACTAATTCAGCTCCTCACAGAAGCACAGCTGATTTGGAGTGATGTATTCTGCTGACACCTATTCCTAGGCATGCATGAAAAATGTTGCATATAAAGTAGTAAAGATGCGGGGACAAGTAATGGAGAATGATATTTATTCTTTGGAGGGAACCCGCCGTCCAGTCCTAGCAATAGCCTTTCTGTCCCCAAACCTTCAGTGCTGTTTCTATATGTGCAGCAGTCAGTACTGGCTAGCATGTTAGAGTACTTCGAACAGGTATGTGGGGAAATCGGGCTGATAATTTGCAGATGGTAACTGTTATGCTGAGCAGTTGTGATAAAGATTAGGGGGAGGAACAGTAAAAGGACATGGGAAGAAAAACCAGGACTAGCAGATCAAAAGTTTCTTCCATGGTATAAAACCGTGGTGTGCTGCTGTCTTGAACATGGTGCAATTCTGGTTCTCCCTGTCTTGAAAAGGAAACAGTTGTATAGGATAGGTTGAGGAGAAGCCTGAAAGTCTGGTCCAAGGTTTGGTCCAGCTTCCATATATGAGGAATAAGTAAGTGGCTTTGGCCTGGAAGAAATTGATAGTGAAAGAATGGAAGAGATGTATTAAATCCCAGATGGCACAGGAAGGGTAAACAGGCATTGAAGGCATATTCCTAACTCAACAGCTCCAATGCCTGGTAGGAAGGAGATGCAAAACTAGCAAAATTAGTTGGTTCTTTACACAGTGTGCAGCTGAGCTGAGCAAGGCCCTACCACGGAGGCTTTGGATGGACTCAAGGGATGGCTGGACAAGTTCATAGAAAGGAAAATCCCTTGTGGCTTATTCAATAGATGGACACAAGATCTGACTTCAGAGGTCTGTGACTTACAAACTGTGTTTACTGTTTCTGTGCTTTCCTCTCATGTTTAGTCTTGTCTATTGCTGGAAATAGGATGCTGGGCTAGATGGGCCTTTGGTTTCACCCAGGATGGATGTTTCGGTACCATGTACGTTGCATTGCACACTGTTTTAAAGACATAGACCCAGACAATGTCTCATGTTCCAGTGGCATAAATTCTCTGCAGTGTAAAGGTAACATATTTGTAAGAGATAGAGCTGTCTGCTTACAGAACAAACGCTCCAGTTATGGAGAAGGGAGAGGGAAAAAAGTAAAGGTGATGGAGAAAGGAGAGAGGAAAAAAAATCAAGCTGAAGAAATAAAAAGGCAAAAACCTGATTATCCTAAAACTCTCTCCCTTCCCCCATATTACAAAGTCATTCTCATCCCAGCATCAAGTCGAGAAGTTAGTTTTGTAATTTAAAGCACTGTCTTTGGAATACCAGGAGGAGCAAGAGACAGACAGACAGAAGAATAAATGAGGGAGAGTTTGGAGATTAAAGAACCTCATGGGAAAATATGACCTGACATTGTTTTGCAAAAAATGAGTAACATACAAATATGCTAATCCTTTAGGAAGGCCTAACTACTGAGAACAAGAACAGATACAAGTGACTTGCAATTAGGAAGACTAAATAAAGAAGAAATGGGGAAGGAAACACAAATCTAATAGGATGAACAAAATGAGGAGTTGTGCATGAAGGCATTAAACTTCCCAGGAAGGACTGAGTTCATTCTTTGCAAGCCTTGGAAAACTTTGTCTGCTGTTAGTACAAGTACAAAGGAAGTCCCCAAGGGGAAAGAAAGAGCAAAATGAGGGAAGTTATGAGAGAATAGGCACAGATAAACCCATCCCCATTTACAGTGATATGAGACAGCATAACAACCTCTAAAAACTGTGACTGTTGGCCATATCCAACAGACTAAGCTGCACCAAAGTTCATTCACCCAATTGACCTTCTCTCTGCTTCATTGTGAAGTGACCGGTGCCTGTTCTTCCCTTCACCCTCCCCACTTTCCAAGTACTCATTCCTCTGCTACACCCACCTCTTTTCCCAGTGCCTAATTTATTCCTAGAGTTTATATCTGTTTCATAAACACTGCTTCCTGACTGGTAAAAGCATCCATAAAAGAAAAGCTATCCACAATACCTATTGCATTTTTAAGTTAACTTTATCTAATTCTCCGTCTATTTTAACCCTTTTAGGAAAATCCTCCAAGCTTTATGAAAATTAAGAGCGGAGAAAGACAAAGCCAAGTTTCTTTCCCCACTTCTACATTCCTGGTTGTTTAAAAGCACATTGTTCCAGCCAGCATGCCTTGAAATGATGCAAAATAATGTAAGTTGTTCATCTAGACTGAACTTTTCATCCAGGTTCATCTGCCTTGTGCAGTGTGAGGTGCTTTCATATGATTTCTTTATTTGGGCATTATCTGACTGAACAGGAGAGCAGAACTAAGGAACCTATAATGGTCCCTGTGCTCAGCAAAACCACTGAGAAGAAAATGCACAAATCTGACCTCCATTCCCCTTTTGAGGGGATTCATTGCCCATCTTAAATCTCCAAAGTGCTCAATCAAGAGTATCTAAGAAATGGAGATCATGAGAGTGGCCTTTCCTGTGCTTAAGTGTTTTGACTTTTAAATGAGTATCTGAAATAAGAGAATCTCCTTCAAGAGCTATGTATGTATTCAAAATAGCGCCTCTGCTTTCCACTGTTACTTAACAAAATCCACATTCTGCTTGTGTGTCCATCTCATGAGTTGATCCCTTCAGGTGCATCTGTTACACTGATAAGTGAGACAACAAATAAAATCATAGAACAGTTTGTGTTGGAAGGGAACTTAAAGCTCATCCAGTCCAAATCCCCTGCCACAGGCAGAGACATCTTCCATAGAGCAGTTGCTCCAAGCCCCTGTGTCCAACCTGGCCTTGAACACTGCAGGGATGGGGCAGCCACAGCTTCTCTGGGCACCCTGTGCCAGTGCCTCAGCACCCTCACAGGGAAGAGCTTCTGTCTTATATCTAACCTAAAATTCCCCTGGTCTAGTTTAAACCCATTCTGCCTTGTCCTGTTGCTACAGTCTCTGATATGTTTTTAATTCTTTCTTTACCAAATTATGGTTAATTAAAATATCTTCTGGGAAAATATTAAAAAGAATAATTTAAACCATATTAAGTAAATCACAAAAAGTAGAAAATGCAAAGTTTGCAGGTTTCTCTAGGGGAAATTAATTTCTAGTACACAATAAGTAGTCGTCCCCATCTCTTGCTTATAGGAAGACCACAATGGCTTTAGAAAATAGAGATTTCTTTCATCGCAAAAGGTAACGCAAAACCACCCTTGAAATAAAGGACTGGAATTTCACAGAAACTGCAGCAACCAAAACCAGTGTGTACAGAAACAGTTTTGCAATAAACAGTCTGAATAAACAGCCTCTGTTTCATGGAGGAAGCATCACTTAAGCAAGTGTATTGAATTAAATACACATCCTTGATGCTCTTTCAGAATCCTTAAGAGAGGTGAAAATTAGAAATGAGAAAAAGGCTAAAACTAAACGGGAATTATCTAAATCCTGCATTCCCCCCTGTACTCCTGTTGCATTTGACATACACGTACCGTCATGCACCTTATGAAGTACATGAGATTCTTCCCGAGAGACTTGTGCTCCCTTTAACAAGGATTTTGTCCAGTTTCTCCTTAGTGTGAAAAATAAACTCCTTTACTGGAATGGAATCTTACATTTTTGGGGGCAACCAGCTATAAAGAGCTTGAAACTACGGTCATTTCTTCTCTTAAAATATTAAATTTCAGTGATACATAAAACATAATGAACTGAATTAAGGGGATTACCACATTAAAGAAAGAGATGTAAAACTAAACCTATTCCAAAAGCCATTCTGTTTTCTTATACATAAAAAATAATGCAAATTAAACTTTTTATAGGTGTTTGTTTCCAACACACACCTGATAAAGAATATTCATGAAGGGACTGGAAGTACAGTTTCATACTGTTGCTAACTCTGGAGCTACTAATGGTAATTCCAGGAGAAAAAAGCAAATTGAGATATTAAAAGATACTTACGTTTTATAACCCCTCCCAAATCTGCATAAACATCGATAACAGCAACATCTCAACATTTTACTTCCTTGTAAAGATGTCTCTGTAATACAGTTTTTCACTCTTCCTAGTGTTTGAGCTTTTTCATATTGACTAAATGAGTGTAGGACTACATTTATGATGTTATAGTATTTGGGGGGACTACAGATTTTAATGCAAACCAGGACACAATGTTACAGATGTAGAAGAGCAAAATAAAGCTGTCAGCAAGAAAAGCAGGGTCCTGAGCAAACAGCATGTTGTTTGGAGACTTTTTAGGTGGTTATTCATGAAGAAAAGTCTTGAAATTAAAGAACATGTTTAATTTTAGACTTTTTTGCACTGCTATAGTTATTCCCTCTGATTTAATATGTTTTCCTGTGGAAAACAAAATTTTTCATTGGGGTAGCTCTCAGCAAAGCATTTTATAGTCAAAGAGAAGATTTGTGTTTGGGATTAGTTGTATCTGAGGCTGTGTGAAGTGAATTTCTGTATGAGAAGCTTTTGTCAGCTTTCATTACTCTCTGCTGGTGAGGAGGCCACTCAGCTGCTGGAACCAACCAAAGACTTTGCTGTCTTTGTCAGCTTGTTTTGTGGTGACAGTAGGTTCCTACAGCAGATCTCATGCTATGGTCAAAAGCCATTTTGCTCAGTGGTTGGGAGTAGAGCAGAGATATGAGGTGCCTGGTTTTCACAGCTATTGTTTCCAGTCCATAACAAGATCTATAGACCATCAGGAATACCATTGGAAAGATTCAGCCACGGGAAGGCTGAGGCTGGAAGGGACTTCAGGAGCTCATCTAGTCCAACTTGCCTGCTCAATGCCAGGTCAGCTAGATTGAAGTGAAGAGTATCAACAGGAAAACAAAATGAAAAGCACATGCCTAGCTCTTCTGTCAGGGAAATCAGGCCCTGTGTCTGTTACAAAACCCATGCATGCTTGTTTGAACATTAAACATCGCTAATGAATGCATTGTCAAATCTGACTTGCTAAACTGGGGCAAAGGAATTCTTCTTATGGGCTCTTGATTTGGTTTTCTGTCAACCGTACCTTTCCTTCTCCCTATCCAAGTTAAATACTGCCAGTTCTCACTTTTCTTATTGTAATTCTTGACCTGGCTTACAGTTTTTGAGAAGCTCAGTGCTGCTGGAACAGTGAGTACACAAAAATCACTTTTTTGAACACAATTTTGTCAAGAATACATGTTTTTCTATTGGTATGAAAAATAAAGGTGGAAACTTGATTCTTGGTGTCTAAAACCCATCAGCAAGTAGCACAAATCCATTACTCTTGTTTTCAGAATTCCATGATGATAAGATTTGATTACCATACTGTTCAGTACAAGGAGTTTACTCCCAGTACATTCTACCTTCAGTTTCAGTGTACGCTATTTCCAGTTTCCACATTTCCCTTCTCTCAAATTTCAGTTTCTCATCTTTCTCAGATCTGTACATGTCTCTATATGTGGGAAAATCTTCAAAACCTGACCTTTTCCTATTTTTATGGAATATGTTCTTTAAAATGACTTTTTCTGTGGAGGCTTTCAACAGTAAGGAAAATCATCATTTTGAGCCAAAATTAGCAGCCCCCTTTGTACTTCTTTCGAGCCATTCTACACAGCACACAAATGTATCAATACATCTGGCTTAGTTTTTCCTGTTTATAGAGTCAGAGAGGAAAAAAGAACAAGTGACTGAGTTAAGCTATGCCCCATTTGATTTTTAGTGGTTCAGTTTGGCTGCTGAAAATTGCTGCTAGCCAATGCATGCGAAATTAGGCTGCAGGGAGCTCACCTATGTGAGGATGGACAGAAATCCAGGAAGCCTTTACTAGTTTGGTAGCGAGTCTTAAGCACTGAATGGAAATGTGATGCAAAGAGTTTTTCCATCCGAGCACAGGTATTTTAAGCTGTGCACTGAGCTGATATATACTTATGGACAGTAAATTTCCATAGATTTAAATAAGTGGGACTATTGCTCAACTCCTGAGAAGGCGGTGTGCAGACTATCCCAAAGAGCACCTTGCATTAATGGCTAATCTTGAAAATGCTGGTCCTACTACGTAATTGTTCAGTGCTTTGAAAGGTTCGTATAGAAGATGTTAGACAATAGGATCTCTTGGGTGTTACCAAACCAGAGTTCAGATAGCACAAAGCTGACCCCAGCCCCATGTGGTGGAGCAGGTGCTCTCCAGACACTCTGAATTTCAAAGAAAAAGAAAACAAACCATCCCAAATCTATTCCTGGGTGGAAAAGTAGGGCATTCATTAATTACTGACCTTAAAGCCCAATGGAAAACTAACGGGGCAATGACAAGTCAGAGGATGAGAAATCCTGGAATATTAATGCTGGCTGTCTCTGATCTCATACACTGAAGGCTACGGGTGTTCTCCCCTCCCAGAGGACAGGGCCAAGGCCTTTTGACGTCTTCAGGTTCAGTCGCCCCAATTACTTTCATCCAAGTGAATTTGGAGAATCAGCTGAAATTACTGCAGAACTGCAGGTCTTTGAGAATGCGCTGAGTGTGAGTGCCCTATACAGCCCTGAAAGGAGGTAAATAGAGTGACTGTCTGGAAACTAGCAAGTGAGGGAATTAGAGACTGCAGATTTAACTTGAATCCCCAGAAACGGCCAAAACTGAACAAACACCAAAACACCAAAGTAAGGAAGAAAAGGCAAAAGCAAAATCTATTATGAATTTGCCAAGCAACTGTCATACCAGGGTGGTTTCCCTGTAGACTGGCCTTGCCAGAAGAGGAGGAGGTCTACAGGTAATACAGCTTTACTGAGGCTTCTACACTGTCTCCCATGATGTTCTCGTGAGCAAACTAAGAACATGTGTTTTAGGTAAAATTCTACTAGAGAGGAGGAAAAGGTGGGTGGAACAGAACATTAAGAGTCCCTACTGGCTGCTGTCAGAATGAAAGGGTATTTTGAGTGGATTTCTTGGAGAGTCTGTTACTACTTGGGATTTTCACTAATGACTTGAATGCTAGACTAGAGAGGAACACTAATCATATTTGGAGACAGCATGAAGACGGAAGGCTTTGCATATGGATTTAGAGGAGAGGATTAATATTCAAAAGGAGTCAGGTAAAACAATGTGGAGAAAGTGAAATGCAGTTCAGTGATAACTGAGTTCAACATCTTGGCAGGAATAATAAACCCTGCAGATAGTGAATGAGAATAAGTGACTGTATAAAAAGATGTAGAGGTTTTAATGGGTTACAAGCTGAGCTACATAAGCCACATCATGCCATAATGTAAAAGGCAGACGTACTAGCAGGTACAAGGTGCTTACAGAAATATATCCAGGGGGACTTAAGAAGTAACTCCTCTTACTCTTGGAAGAGCATCAGCTGAAGGTTTGTGTCCAGTTTTGGTCACTGCATTTTGAACCTGAAGCTTGGAGGAGGAGAGGAGTGAGAATGTTCAGAGGCCCAGAAAATGTGGCTTATGACGAAAGCTTCACAGAATTAAGTTGTTTAGTCTGGAAGAGAATTTATATTGAAGGACATTCCAGCTCTTTTTTTCCCCCTCTCCTTTGCTCTTCTTTTCTGCAGCTTGGGAGGACAGTGCCTAGCTGTTTAATTATTCCAGCTGGGAAAATAGTAAATTATTTCCTTCTATGAATTACTTACATTCCTGGGAGAACAGGTTCCTGTCTAATATTTCTGGCATCCTACCATTTGCCCACAGAGGGGAATGTTGCAGGGACCTGTCCTGGCAGGTCTGTTGAACCAGCAGTTAAGAGTTTGCAGGGCAGGGATACCTACCCATTCCAGGAGTAAAGTACGGGCTAGGTGTGGAAGTTGTAAGCTGACACTAGGTGAGCTCCTTTGAGAGGCTCTAAGAAACTGGTGAGGCAGCAGTACAGAGGGAAACAAATTGGGTTAAAATGACAGCATGTTTAGCTTCATTACATGACTCTGATGGAACCTCACCCTATATGCTTCATTCATTTCTGAGCACTTCGCCAACAGAAAGATAATAATGCTCTGGATTGCAGGAGCCCTGTCTCATCCAAACATCTTAAAAAGATTTTACATATATTTACTAAGCCTCAGAAAAACACTGTTGAGATTTCTAAAGCCTCTGCAGGGATTGCTTTGCTAACCACACATTTAGCAGCTCCCTTCAATACTCTGCAGCATTCAACAGGGCACAAAGAATGCAGGTTTCACTTGAAAATGTTAGGGAGTTTAGGTAAGATACATATGATCTTATGTATTATTATTTTGTTTATATGATGCAAAAAGCAATGTTATTCTGTGGACAACTCTAAAGGTCTTGCATCCCAAATTAAAATAGAGAATAATATATTCTATTGCAGTTGTTTGGAATATGTGGCTCTTTTAAGTACTGGTTTGAAGGAAGAATAGTGGCATCTAGGCCACTTGGAAGAGGGTGTTTGCAGGAAGTTAGTGAGCACAACATGCTAGTTTACATTGAGGGCTCTCAGTTTTCTCAGTGTTGTGGGAGGTACCCCTGGTAGTATCTCATATACAACCAGGAGACTTACTTGCACCAGTAGGCTACAAAAATGGGCTGTATTGTACAGGACTTAACCGATTTAAAAGGAAACAACAAAGCCTAGAATGTGTGTGGGGTGAGGAACCAGTTAGGGAAGCAGCAGCACAGCGGGCCGAGATTGTGAGGGCATGACTTGAATTTATGTTTGAAATGTGGCAAAAGAGTGAATTATTTCCCTCATCTTAGTAAAAATTGCATAGTGTCTTTGGTAATAAATTTGCTGAGACTTAGCTTTTAGTCTTGAATATAAACAGCATCCTGTTGGCAGCACCATGTTATGTTAGGGCATTGATTCAATAGTGACTCAGGAGAAAGAGCAGCGCCTCAGCTCTGCTTCCCGAGGTATTCAGACTGATGCCAGTCTGTGGATCCTATCTTCTGGGCTCCTATTCAGGGTATTCCAGCCTCTCTCAGCCTTACACAGCTTTTGAGAACTGCCACCTGGCTTTTAAATCTGAACTCAGTGAAGAAGTGCTTTGGGAAGATGTGGCACTGGCCATACTCACTGATAGATGAGACAGGAGGGTTTTATTTGTACCTCTCACTTAATCTGCATTATCTCCATAATTAATCTCTTTGTATTTTGACCTAATGATTTTTGAGGTGCGGAAGAGCACAGAGGTGTGTTTGACCCAAATCATAAAGCTCAGAGTATGTGAGTAACAATAGAGGACACGGCCACAAACAGTAAATCCTATCTGCTTGGAAGTTACCTCTATGGCTTATGGACACTGACCTACTAAATACTGTTTTTCTTATACCACATCCAAAATAACACTTTTCCTTAGTTTCCAATGGTCACAGTCAGAAAGAGCCAGCTTCCAACATTTCTGCGTGAGTGAGGTGTAACCTGCTAGAATATTTTGCATCTGTAATTGGTTTTTAAGCAGGACAGAGTAATACATGTAAAAATTCTTCCTTATACACTCTTCAGCGCTTTGAGTCCCCACCTTTTAAAGGCTAAATATGGGGGAAGGAGGGGAGAATTGATTTGGATTTTGGTTTTGATGGGGTTCTTTCCCCAACTTTATGCCTTTTAACATTATTGCACAGATTAGCGCAGAACTTGGGACCTCAGATCTAGCTGTGGCCACTCAGGGTTGCCACCAAAGTCTCCTTTTGGTTCTAATGTGAATCAGTTATCCCTATTTTTTGCAAGACTGGAAATTTCTGTTTCAGCTTGTTTGGAGACCATATCATTGTCCCCCTGTTCTTGGTCACTTAACAGCCTATGAAACAAGGTTATTGGAGTGATTTCATGATTTAAAGTAGTTCTGCATGACACTACGGCTTGGTTTAAATTTCTGGTGTTTGCAGCCAAAAAGGATAGAATATTGTTGTGGTTAATGTTTAATTTCCAGAAATCCTCGGTAATTATGTTTTCTTTTTATCTCTGTTTTTACAAAATAGGTGCTGTAGATGCTCTAAAAGGACATAGTGTATTTTGTGGGCTTTTTTAATGTGTCTTTCTTATTAGCCCCTTCAAAAACTCTCTGAGCAGCAAACTATTGTCCTATAAAAGGAAAAGCCTGTTATTACAAGGCATGGATCAGAAAGACATTGCTTCATGTGGGTGAGCCTCTTTCTACACTTTCCTCTTTCAGCTCAGTGTTTTGCAGTAATGGCAAGTGGCTTTTTGTATTCCTATTTACACCTATCACAGTGGTATAGAGATACTTCCATTTACTCCCCAGAGTATGCGACTGACTCCTGTCTCAGTAACTGACACATGGCTCTGGTTGTATCTAGGAATACAGCAATATTATACAACTATCTGTTTGTGTACAAGCGTGTACTTTCCTACAGTACAATATTTGAGGTGAGTGTAGATGCTCGAATGATGAGAATGCAGCCCCTTACTTCATTTACGTTAATACCACTTGTACCCATGTTCATCTCCCCTCCCCGGGATGAAGTAAACAGTGTGTTTTAGTTGTCTTATTTAGTTCTTGGCTGCATATAGAATACAGAGTATTACCTGGCTGAAAGCAAACTACACAATCCTTTACTCTTTAAGAAATATGCATCCTAAATATATAATATTTTTTGTTCTATGCTCGTAACTTTTTGTGCACAAAATACATTTCCAGCCTAAACCCCATCCACTTACATCAGTGTTTGAGTTAGCGACACATGAGTCAGATAAACCCAAACATTTCTAGAATAAAGTCTAATTCCCCAGGATTTAATCTGATGTCCAGTAAACTGGCAGGAGGGCCAGGAGTGAATGGTGGCTACTTGTTATTTATAGGTTTGATAATTATTGTGTTTGTAACACAAACGATTTGTTTCTTGCTGGCAGTCTAACAGTCTGAAACTAAGAAGTGAAAAGAAAGCGATAGACTTCCTGTGTATATAAAGAAATAACAAACGAGTTTCCATTGGCAATACTCAAATTCAGTCTTTTCTGCAGTCAACACACCCTAGCTCCTGTCTGGATGTCACTTCAGTCACCTTGTCATACAGAAGGAAGTCTAACAAAGTTTTCATCTACTACTACACAACACATGAGGCAAAAGCAACCGATTGAAAACAGAGGCCGCAGTAAAAACAAACTGGATTTCACAACATGCAACTTCCCAAGTTTTGATTTGTTATTGGAAAAGTTTGAAATAAATCTATAATGGATTTGTGAGACATGAGATTTCCCACTTTCTGTTTTTGGAAATACTTTCATAGTTTTTCCTTCTGTTATTTAATTCCTTTTCTCCCCATGTAATAGTAAACACTTCCAGCTTTCTTTGTAACTAACACAAAGTAGCTTACATTAAGCTGGTCTACACCTGAGACAAGAAGAGCTTTTCCTTTAGGAATTCACATACAAGTCTTCATTTCTCCCGGTATTAGACCAATAGATCTATTAAACTTACCTGGTGTTTTCTTGACTCCTTCTCTTGCTACTCTGCACTCGCGGCTGATAAATACATATAGGAGTTGCCGGGGAACGGGATGTAGGCGCTGACCTTCCCCTTCCCTCAGCCTCAAGTTCTTCAAAGTCAGCCTCGGGGACTTCAGATTAAATAGATGAGCCAAGGCAAAAGAGTTCTGCTCCCCCTTCCGTTTGGCTTTCACGGCTGAGTTCTAAAAAGCCATATGAAGTTGTCAGAGGTTTCCTCTTACCTTTTTACTGAAGCAAAACGGCGTGCTGCTGCTCCAGGACAGGATTAGGTCATTCAAACAGCCCTGCAGAGAGAGTGGAGGCTCAGCGGTACAGAGTCTCCAAAGGCTGGAAAGATCTGATCTTACATCAGGTGAGAGAAGGCAGCTGGCTGGGCAAGCCAATAATTATGATATCAGCTCTTGTTCGCCTCGGGCAGTCCTGCATTTAATAAGAATACAAATATGACTAAGCTGCAGGTTTTTTTTTTCCCTTGTTCTCTTGGTAATTCCGCAGAGGAGTCGGGCAGGTACGGAGCTCTAACTGTCTGGAAAGAGAGTGCTGCTCCCTCTCAACCTCTGGTTTTCTTTTGAATTCAAATACTCATCTGTTACTGTGTTTTGCAAACCTATTATCTACCTGTGGTTATTACAAACACTCTTTCCTGGCATGGATTTTGCCATACTATCAGAAAGCTTCCAGCTGCCAGAAATAGGTGTCTGTCTTGCACTTGTTCAGTCTGAACTCTTGTCATGGAAAGGACCTGTGGCTCCACCATAGAATGTCAAACCACGTTGCACCATTTAAATGTAAGAGGAGCAATACACAAGGCCAGCATACACAAGGTAATCCTCTTCTCCCAAAACAGAATGTCTTAACACAGTCATAAAAATAGAACTAGATTGGAGGAGTGTATGCATTCATGTGGGCATGTATGTATATATATTTATGTGGAGAGGTTTGTTTTTTGTGTGCAGGTATGTAGACAGGGATACAAGTTTAAATGTGCAATTGCAGGAATAGGTATTCCTGCTGCCCATACCTGGCTTTGTGCACACTCTACAGTCCCCTACACAAACCTGATCACACCTACTGTAATAACACTTACCTACCTCATAGGGTGTTGTGAGGATTAATTAATGTTTGTAAAGTGCTTTGAAGATGAAAAGCCTTGAATGAGTGCTAAATATAATTATCATCATTCCACAAAACAGTAGAAACATCTTTGCGGCCCCCAGGTTATTGTATAGGTACACCCATGTTTATCTCCCACGATTATGGTGAGATATTGAATAAGGTCTTGAAACTTTGATAAAAACATGTTCTCTGCTTTGGAGGACGTATTTATATCCATGTTAAGTCCATGCTCTTCATGAAGTGTTTTTGTGATTCCTGGTGCAGAATACTTTACACAGGTATGTGATAGAAAAGATCTACCATGGCATCTGCATGTCATAATAATGGTGGAAGAAAAACCATGTTTTTCCTAATGATGAATTATTTCCTATCACGAGTTTGCCAGTTTGATTTTATTAATCTACTAGGAACTTCTGAGACTTGACAAAAAAGACTTTGTCAAGTTATCTGCTGGATCTTGTAGAGAGAGTGGGCATGGAGTGTTGGTGGATATGCTCTTTCCTGATCTCGATGATAGAGCTGGATAAACCCTTGTCCTTTCCAAGGGCTTTCGTGTTTAGTGTTCCTCAGGGTTCCATGTCTGAAGCTGGCAGAGAAGATACTGAGGTGGTTTGAGCTACACTCGACACCTTTCCTTCATTATTCCCAAATTCTGCACTGCCCTTAATAACCATTCTTACTCTGATGGCTGAGACAGACAAATCTGAGGTGGTTTTATGTTAGCAACTTAAGTACAAACTACACTAGCCCAGAACCAAAGCAGGCTAATGGCCTGATTATTAAGCCAGTCTCTGCAGGGAGCTTTGCAGCCTGCCATGGAACCCAGACTGCTGCAGTGCTTAGTTACTGGTACCTAAGTTAGGCAGTTTAACATTAAGTTGCTGGGTGTGTTTACTTGAGGTGGCGTCACAGGTCGATTGCAGTGCAGAGATAAGATCCTGAATGAAAGTGAAGCACTGACTGGCAAGCATTATCTCTTCTTGCCTGGGATAACTATAAGGAGGAAATACCTAGAGAAAAGGGGGTGTCACTATTTGCTGCATACTTTTCCTGTTTCTTACCAACGTGTATCACAGCCTTTTATCAACACCCGCCTTTGTGGACATGGAGAGTGTAGCCCACCCAGCAGTACTGCTACGTACTGTTTATCCTTTGAGTAGCAGAATAGTTCTGTAGAATTTAAAGAGTATTTTTTTTCCTTACAGCTATCTTGCAGTCAACGTGAAGAGTTTCGTTAAAGTAAACCAGTTTGGTCTTCAGGAGATGATGCCATATGCCACAAGCAAAAAATAGAAAAGATCAAGGAGCTTACATCAGAACAAACGTAGTGTTGTCAGATCCAGACTAGCCTATTGTAATGAGTTGCCTTTACATTTCTCCTTGGTCTGAGCTTTTGTTGAAAGACTAATGTACTTGTTTAGTACCTCAGGACTGGCAGTGATTCTGAACTGTTAAATACTGTTCCTAGAATTGATCTTCCATGTTCTGGGGGGAAATATTAGCAGTCATCAAAGTTGCAGAGTAAATATTTATAATGTGAGTCAGTGGAACCAATTCAGTGATGTCTGACTGAGACTAGAGTTTGAAGTAATAATGTCAGCAGGTAGAAATGGCTCTGATCACCTTTCTTGAAGGCTCAGCTGCCCATTGAAGATTCCTAAAGTGGTAGCACTGTTTGATGCATCCATACAGGCAGATACAGCAGAGGGAAAAGAAATGCCCGTCTGCATGACTGCCACAGCAGGATGGCTTTGTAATCTGTCCAGAACAAGTGGCTCAAGCTCCTGCTTCCCTATTTGTTTCTCTGGCTTAGGGGGAGTCATCCATCCTGCCTGATCTGCTTCCTGTAGTGCTGCATTATGGGCATATGAGTTCATTTTGTAATAGAAGTTGAAAAAATATGATTATCTTCTTATGTTCCACAGTTTGAGCCTTTTTTCCTGGACTAGCTGGTGCTTTTCAAAGCCCTGGAAATGGCTAAGCTGGGCTCAAAGGTGTGCATGAGACTTTGTGTCCAGTTCAGAATGTTTGATCAACTTTACCATAAGGTATCCCTGTGCTTCCTTACACAGAAAACCACTTTTGACCTCACTATAAACCCCTCCTGCAGTTTAAAATTGGCAAGAGTGGTCTTGTTGATCTGGAAATGTGTCAGTGAGGAATTCTCCCTATGAACTTCCTACATCTTGTGTCCAGCCAGAGGATCAATTCATTCCTTTAATAAATATTATTTAATTTAGCAGTGGCCTTGTTGCTTTTTTTTCATACATTGTATTTTAATATGCAGCGATGGCAGCAGCATTTGTTATCATACATAGCTTTGGAGGCTTACAATTTTTGTATCCTAACATTTGGATGATAAGCTTACAAAATGACTTCAGACGTAATCTAACCAGCTATTCTGCCACCATTAACTAGGAAAAGTGGCCCAGCATCTCTCCCTTGGGATCACCCGAGGGAAGACACACCTGGGTGTAACTTAACCGTCTGCTGTGCTGCCTTTAAATAGTAGTCAGGGCTTGCTTTTTATCTTCTGAGATATCCCTAGGGAATACACACCTTGGTTTAACCTACATACACTTCGGCCCATATTTGTCCCTGAGAAATAATCCCTAGTGCATTTATCTGGTAGTTTAATGGGAATAGAAAAACACAGTGGTCAACTGCACTTATGTCAGCATTCCGTATAGAAAAGAGAATATTGCTCTCATTCCCTTCTGAGCCTCTTCTTGTGACAAAACACTGTCATCTGAGGGTTTTTTCCCCTGTCGTCATTATAGTTTAGTGGGGCTGAGTTGCAGTGTTCACTTGGAAGACTGAGGGATAAATTCACCAGGGAGATGAATTACAGCCTCCAAATCTGGCACGCCCATAAGATGCTCTTTTGTTGGCATTTGCAGCACTTTCTGTTTGTTAATTGTTTAATCTGAAATTACAATATAAAGAGCCATTATTATATATGAAATATTGTTTCCTGACCAGTGATTTAGTGTTGCCTATAAAGCAGAGCATCTGGAGCAATGTGACAGCCACTATAAGCTCTTATTGTTTTGTTACTTTAGAAAGGAGGATGAGCTCAAGACGGGGCGTTAGACTTGACTCTGTGCCTTTCTGCTCTAGGTAAGATTCAGGGAGGTGATGTACACACATGTTACAGGCGTTGTGTCATCTAGCAGGATGTTTTGTTTTGCTTTTTTGACAAGACTGCTATTAGTATGCAACTTTCAATACAGGAGTGAGATAACTTAAGACAGATATTGGGCTAATGGAATAACAATCTCCATTTCTCCCCACTGTTTTACTTTGTCTTGTGCATAGTGGTTTGTTCCTTATACCTATTCAGTATCATATGCCATGGTCAGGACCCTGCACCATTCCAGGGCAGCTGGCTCTTCCTCCTGTCCTCAGGGAGGAATGCTTGTTCTTCTTTGGAGCTGATCACTGTATGCATGTAAAGTTTCAGACCTCAAAATCGAGTTGAAATGTCCTGTAACATATCATAAACTTTCTTCTTTTCTCACAGAACATGATGCATGAAGAGTTGGCAGCATTCTCTCAACTTTCCCTCTTTTGTTGACGTTACACTTCAGAAAGAGTCTTCCATGATTTTCTTCCCTGTTTTGTTGCAAGGTTAACAGAAAGAGAGAAGCTTTCCTAGCCTGAAGCTGCTGGAGAAGTGGTAAGTTGGCAGCTTGGCTTCATTTGTTTGCTCTTTTGTCTTCTTCATTCTTGGCTGCCAGGCTTTTCTGAACATCACAGAGTAGCACAGTATGAGGCTACTGAGCGAGTTTTGGTGACATGGCAATGATAAGGAGAACGTTGCCTTACACCAGTCTGCAGAGCGTGGTCATTTGCTGACCACAGTCTCTGTCAAAGTCAAGATTGTAGAAGAGTGTGGCCAGTGTCAGGAGACAAGTGACTGAATCCCAGGAGTAATTCATTAACCACCTGAGAGTGACAGTGGCTCTGGAAAGAACAGTTGGCTGATCCTCTGTTTAGGTACCTCTCTTCTATCTGAACAGGACTTTCTAAAGGTCAGACCACATGAGATTCAAAGGAGAATGCTATTGCATTCTGGTTTTAAGGCCCTGAGGGACTGTGGGAGTTTCAAGAACATGTGGAGCTACGAGTGAGGCCTTTGAACTGTATGAGTCTTCCAAACCCAATCCTGTCACATTCATGATTCTGAATATGTTATGCAGGTTTGGCCACTTAGTGCTAAGGCATAAGCAATGAAATGATCACTCATACATTACTTCATACTATTGCTTCTAAGGCTTGCTCCCTGCTCTTTTGATTTTCCATTTATTTTAAGCTGCAAGATGATTTCAAAGGTGTTGAATAACCCACACCTTCCCCAAATAGTGTGCATCTTTTAGTTTTCAGGCTATTTTCTGGTCTGTTCCTCCTTGCTGACATTCTGTCATGAACATGCAACATACTTTTCTGGTGCTGTGACAGAGCTTAGAAACAACATTTGGTTGTGAATGACAGGCAGTCTTGCTTTGTGGTACAGATGAAGCATGTTAGCAATTTACTGTACTTACTTACTCTGTACTTACTTGCTCTGCAAGCCAAGATGAAACACATTCTACTCTTGCACCGTTCCTTTACAGCAGCTGAAGAGAATCTGTTTTGGGTTGTTTCAGGCTCTCTCAGAACAGCAGAGCACACTCAGAACCTCCTATGTCACTTTCAAAAAGCTTCTGAATTTATTAACAACTAGAAAATTGCTCCTGTATTTGCCTTGCTCAACACATTCTGTGTGGAAGTCTAGGAATACTGCAGCTAGAGCTAAACCAGTGCACCATCTCTGCACCACAACCTTTAACCAAGTTTCTAACCAGTTAGTGACATGATTAGCTCTAAACAGGATGATTAATATTTAGCTAACTAGAAGACAGCTAACAGTGTTTTACTCCTGCCAGAGGCTTAGGCCAGCACATGATTATCTTATAACTGGCTTGGCACAAACGTGTGTGTGTTGGTTTAGGGTTTTTGTTGGGTTTCTTTCTTGTTTTTTAGCCCCTTAACCATGTCTAATAACCAGTACAACTGGTCTGTCTTCTTCCTTTCTTGGAGTGTGCTTGGATGTTCCTAACTACAGTGCTCCATAAGCAGCTAGTGCCAACACATGCACGCCCTTGGAGCAGTTCTCCACTTCCATAGACTTCTGGTGGAACATTTGTCCCAAGCTTCCCAAAAAGCACTGACAATGACAGAACTCCAGGTGCATAAACAGGATTAATAGTGTTGTATTGCCGACAAAAAAAAAGCTGTTTTAGGAATATGACTCAAATTTAGTTCTTGAAACATGAGTTTCTGAGGAGCTCATTAGAACATAGTTATAGCATTTATAGGCAAAGCTCATAGGTGTTTAATACCACCACTCCAAGGTGCTGCCTCAACTTCTACCACCTATTATTGTATTGATTATGAAATAGAAAGAAAAAGTGGGAAGGGTTTACCTGGGGCATTCAAAAGGAATAGCATATATGGGTATGTGCAAACACATGATGAATTATTTGACGCTGTTCAGGGCACTGCTTGGATTTGGGGAAATATGCAGCCACATTAGCAGGAAGGTTATGGACCTATATGTGGCTGGTAGTCAGGGTCCTGAGCTAACCTGCCAAGCTCCTGTGTGCAAGGCTTTAGAGCCATACGGTCAGTAAAGAGCTACAGGAGAGAGGTTTCCCCCATCCTGTCCAAACCATTTTCACATCTTGCTTGGGCAATCCTTCCTTCATCTTTATCTTCACACAATAGTGGAAAACATAAAACCTTGTGCTTCCGCAAACAGCAGTTGAAATCATCAGAGAGGTATTATCTTAGAAACTAGAAAATGATTCAATGAAAGAAGGAATGAATCATATAAATACTCAAAGTGTTGTACCTCAGCAATGTCCCTCCCTTCTTAGTACAAAGGAAAGAACAAAAGCAGGCTGCTGCCTGGCATGGGCCCCTCCTAGATGACTTACTGGGACTGTGAAATCATCAGAAGCCTCAGAAAGAAGTGCTTATGCAGCGTTTATGACTTGATTTTCTCCTCTCCACTTCTCTGTAAGCAGGGACCCGGTAGCTGTGTTCCCTTCAGCGCATATATTCTATAAGATGGATGAGGAAAGGCAAGGACTGAAGCAAATATTTGATGTTCACACATTTCAGAAACTGGATTTTTAGAGAGAAACCATGTTGCACAGAAGAGAGGGCATAAACGGTATAAGGTCATGAAAATATGAAACCAGATTTTCATTGCTGAGGATGATTTTAAACACTCTCTTAGAAAACAAGCAGTGTTAAATTGCGTGTGGTCTGTTCAAATGGAAAGTAATAATGGGAGGGAGAAATCCTGAACAGGCCATTAAGTGCTATCTGGCAGACAAACCAAGATTGCTTTAGCACTTAGAGGAATTTCAGTGCTAAAGACATATTGATCTCAGATTGCCAGGCTTAGAGTTAAATGTGTGAGATAGAAGAGGCTGAGGAACCCACTATGGAAGGTGTCCAGCGCAAAATACTTGATGAAAGATCATTGTACAAAAGATGAAAAGAATTAAGGAGGATGAAAAGAAGTAATTGCAACCAAAGTTTTCATTCTAAATTCACATAAAATTGTTTCATCTTCTTAAGCAAGTGCTAGGAGTTCATGCCATCCTCCAAGTGCTCCAGTCCAAAAGCTTGTTTAGGACGCAGTGGGGTTGAGCTGCCTTCATGGTGAGCTCCTTAGTTTTGCTGGTGTGCTTGCTAGGATGAGAGCACACTGCAGCTGCTCCCCATTGCTTCAGTGCCTTTTTGGTTTTCTTTCTCATTTTTTTCCTCTCTTGTTTTCCTGCACACAGCGCTTTTCACCCCGGCTCTTGTGACATCAGTGGCCAATGTCTGTGAGGAATTGCCTGGGGCCAGTGTGACTTTCAAAGGATAAGACAATTTGTTACCTTGCCAATGAACAGTTTATTACATTTCTAATTATTGTTATTAGTCTGGCAGGTGGTGCCATGCCTGATATTTTTACAACTGCCAAAGATGCAGGTACTTCTTTCATGACACAAAATAACCGGAGTAGGATTTAAAGAAGAAACAGGCATTCTGCTGCAGGATGGGTTTGGGCATTCTTTGCTCTAATGTGTAGATGACACGTGGCTATTTGCTATTTCTATGTCTTAAGCTGGAACATATTGACTCTTGAAAGATTTTGTTGTGAGACCAATTGTAATGAGAGTGTGTTAGCAGCCTAAGTTAGATATGAGGGTATCTCTTCCTCCCTCTCAAGCTCTTTTCTCTAATCTTTATTACTCTACTTGTGTAAATTAAAGACTCATCATATTTATAAACTAGCCCAGAGTTTAGATTAATCACCACCTTAATATCCCTTTCCCAAGGAAGATCTAAGTTCCTAAACATATAGAGACTATGCTTTCTCTCCTTTGTAGGGTTGCATGCCATCAGATGTGAGGATAGAAATACCACGTGCGTTTCAGCATTAGCTAATGCAGTTCCGTGCTGTCCCTTTTGAGCAGCACAGAACAGTTCCAACCATTGCTCCCTGTCCAGAATAGCCAATAAAGCATGTCATGCCTTTTGCTCTGTCATGTATTTGTGGCAAGACATACTTTCTTAAACCAGTTTCTCATTGCTTGTTCTGCTTCAGTAAATACTGAATGATTTCATATCACAGTTACTGAAGAGAAGGAACT